>JAEANM010016280.1:0-13328 GCA_017656035.1 Myanophis thanlyinensis
ATCAGGCCAGGCCGGCTCGTTGAAATAAATGGGTTTTCAGGGCACGTCGGAAGCCCCGGAGATCTGTAATAGTACAAATCTCCAGGGGAAGTTCATTCCACAGGATGGGTGCTGCCACAGAGAAGGCCCATAACCTCGGGGTTGTCAGACAACATCGTCCAGACGATGGAACCCCGAGGCGGCCAACCCTGTGGGAACGCACTGGTCGGCTGGAGGCTGATGGTGGCAACAGGCGGTCCCCTAAGTACCCAACTACAAAAAGCTTTTGTAATCTTTTGACAAGCAAAGTCAATGGGGAAGCCAGATTCACTTAACAACTAGGTTAATAACAACTGTGATTCAGTTAACAACTGTGGCATAAAATGGGGGCAAAACTCACTTAAGAACTACCTTGCTTAGCAATGTAAATTTTGGGCTCAGTTGTGGTTGTAAATCGATGACCACCTGACCACACTGCTGTATGAGCTGTTCTGGTTATCTGTTGGATTTCAGATGGAAATCTAAGTTCTGGTTATCGTCTGTAGATGCCTTTGTGACATATGGCCTGGTAGTTTGATTAACACTAAAATATTGTTTTTCACTGTCCAAAAGCATTAAAATAAAATTTGTTTGCTGCAGTTAAATAAATTTAAAATGTTTGTAGGTCAGTGTAAAGGTATAGTTTACAGAATAGCCACTTTATAGCACCATTTGGATTTCTCTAGTGGCAGTTCAGTGTTAAATATGATTTAAGAGGTTTTGTACTTTTAAACATCCCTCTGAAAAAAGTATTAGACAGACCGGGAAGAAAACTACAGATTTCAAAGTCACTGCTTTTAATATCCACAAACAAACAAACAAACAAACAAACAAGCTTCAAAATAGTTATAGAATTGAGCTTCTCCCTGAATATCTCGTTCATTTGCCCATTAGAAGACAGACAGACACTAATATACATGCAAAATAGAAACAAAATAAAAAATAAAATCATTTTTCACCAATTCTATGAAATGGGAAGTGGAAAGAGGAAGGAATGATAGAAAGATGAGGTAAACAAAAATCATAGTCATGGAAGAAATAAAATAGAAAAATGCTATAAAAATGCCCACTTTTGTTATTTATTAACACATAATTTAATTACTTGATTATAGATATAAGGCTTACAGGCTTTTGTGTAGACTTGTTTTGCTCAACAATGACATGATTTTAATAGACCAGGTCCAAGCAGAAAATATGATCCCTTTCCTCTAACTTAATTGGAATGAAGAACATTAAAAATGATACAGTAACTACTTTTGGCAACAGTAACAGCAATTGCTGTATAATAAGCAGTTTTTATCATCCATTCCCCCCACTACTGAAAAATATCTATCCATAAGTATGGAAAAACTATAAATCCATAACTGGATTTATTGAGATGCTAAGTTGAGGCTTATTAATCACAAGGAAGGCAACAATAAATCCTAGGAATATTCAATAGTTAATACAGCATGTATTACAACCAGGTAGGTGCTAGATCATATTTTTCAGAACTTCATTATTTGTTTTCAGTAAATTGTCAACAAATATTATTGATTATCAAAAATAACTTGTCTATAATGTCTGTGCTGTAATTACTTAAAGCTTTTTATTAAATTTACCAATATATTGAACTTAGTGTGAAAATTAAATTATCTGCAAAAAACTTTTAGTAATTTACATGTGTTAGTTTGCTAACTAATGTAAATAAAGGCTCACTTGAACATTTATAAATTAGCTTCTATATGACTGACCATCTTTGCAACAAAAACAATCCATTAGATTCTGATTCCTGAAAAATTAACAAAATACTGAATTCTCTATAAATGTTACCTAATTTATTGAGCATTTACTTGGAAAGGAATTATGTCCTTTAAACAGCTTTGAATTAATTTCAAATTGAACAATTTAAGAAGAAAATGAAGAGCATATACCTATGTCATACTGTGTTTTTATGTGAGATTGATACAATTCAGCAAGAAAATGAGATTACCTTTTTTATGAATATACACAGTGAAGTCAACTAAGTATATAGTTTTCTGAAGAAGTATAATGGCTCAGATTTTTTTTAATGATATAAACTTGTACATTCTTCAGTAGAAAGATGCATTAAAGTTCTATGGTACCTGTTGAAATTATTATGACTTCAAAAAAAAAAAAAAGGAAAGTGCACAAGTACAAAACAAAACACACATACACATACATACAACACACACATTAAAAAAATTCTAGAAGCATGAATTACATGAATTTATTTTGTTCATTTCTCCTAACTATGAAATATTGAATATTCCAGAATTAAAACTTGAAATAAATGTTCCTGGAAAACAAATTCTATAATTAATTGATTTGCTATGAGAAACACCCTAAAATACTAAAAATCTTATTGTTTTTTTCTTGTTTGTTGCTTTTCTTATGCTATTTTGATTTTCAATGTTTTGTTAATCAGCATGCATTTAAATAAAAATAACACAAATGTAACATAAGCTGAATGAAATGCAATCTTTATTGGCCTTGACTTTGTGTCAAACTTAAGCCTATCTCCCACAGCATCTGTTGTTTACTGTTTTTTACAGCAACATATATAATAATATTTCATATGATACATAATTCACTACAGTTAAACACATAGTCTTAATTGCTTACTGTTGCCTTGGTGAAAAATGTACTACTTGTATCCATATTTAGTGTTAGAGAAATGAAATTTAGTAGATGTCTATAGGTTATCTGCAATTATGTTAGTTTCAAACAATGAAACAATGTCTAGGTTCCAGGATGTGCTTGATCACATAGGGAACTCTGCTTTTGCTTATCTTGATTAAATCTTTCCAAGTATTTCTTCTTGTTTTCCTCCAAGGAGAGATGACTGGAGTACAGTCTGGAAATAGTACCAATATGGTACTATTTAAGGAGTATTAGGGTTGTTGTTGTTTTACTCAAAATAATATATTCTGACTAGGACTGGGAATACCCTTACATTCATGAAGTAGATTTGTTGAAAGAGGATAAGTAGAAGATGGGGGTGCATACAGTATTTGCAAATAATTGAAGTAAGCAATTCAAACTGCAACAGGAGAAGGACAGAAACTACCCATTCCCAATTCAGTGAGGCAGAAGCAATGGGGAGGCAGATCTTCCTATAACTGGAGGCTTTTTTTTTAAAGAAGAGATTGGACAACCATTTGTCTGAATTAGTATAGACTCTCCTGCTTGAACAGGAGGTTGGACTAGAAGACCTCCAAGGTCCTTTCCTGCTCTGTTATTCCTCTTCCATCTCATTGAAGATACTTCTCTTTTATAAATAAAAAAGACAATGGGAGCAGTGCTAACATTAATCACCCATCTTGCTCTTGAACAAGAGTGACTCAGCAACGTGAAAGACTCAGGATACTAAACTAGGAATGAGATGTATTTATTGAAACTATAAAATAGGTATTGCATAGCTTTATGCTTTTTGAGTGAGCCAAAAAGTATATTGAGTTTTTAAAGTCTCTTTTGTTTTCTGCCCAGATGCGTCTTCCTCTCCCTTCACTCCATTCTCTTGCTTTTTCTATCCTTCCAATGCATTTGTTCCTTCTTTCCACCCCATTTTCATCTTGTTTCCTTTTCCTACTTTTTTTCTTGTTTCTTCTGAATAAAGTTAATTTATGTGAATGTATGTAAGTAACTAAATATACAAAAGTGAGTGTCTGTATGTGAGAGAGAGAGAAAGAGAGAGATGGAAAAAAAAGAATGAGAGTGAGAAAGAGAGAAGGTGTTTATGTCTAAAACTTTTATCTACTTTGGGTAAACTTTGGATTTCCTTTGAATCTGAAGGCTACTGAATCTAGCACCTTCATCTTACTGGATAAAATATGAATCTGTTTTTTTTTCATCTACTTCTATATCATCTATATCTATATCTAAAGATTTATTTATTCTTTATACATTTTTTTCAGTCTTGTAAAACTCAAAAGAGTCAAAACAGAGCAATAGTTTTGACCCAAAGCAGAACTAAATGCATTAAAATGATATCAATAAATGTTAACAGAGCTAAACATTGAAACCAATTCTCATTCTCGGGATACCAATCTTCACAAATGAGTATTTTTAGCTTGCTTGTGGCAAGCCCTAAAAAGATCAGAAGCACCTCTTCTCAAAAGTTTTCTGAATGAATTATTTTGCCTAGTTTATCTAAACTACTGTATGTCTCAAATGAATTCATTATTCATAATGCTCATTCATATAGTCTTTCTATTTATGAAAAATACCTAATATCCTTCATTTTTAAATCAAAACCAATTAATTACAACAACACAGATTAATTACTATAGTTTATAAAACTCCATAGAGTTTTTTTTTAAATCATTATTAATACAAGTCAAGAAATTCCTTGGAAGCAAATTGTAGCAGTTTTTTTTTTTTAAACAACAAAACATTATATGTTTTATACGGTGATGCTAGGGCTTGTTTAAAACATTAAAAGGGACACTTTCAAAGTGCTGAAAGAAGTAGAGAATCAGCTACATCAGGCTTTTTAGAAAAAATAGCTACTAACTTTTTCACTACTATATATTCCAAGGCACTGTTTGCGTAGCTAATTGATATTGGTAGTTTATAATTTACAGTTTTATATCTGTATCCATTATGTTTCCTATACCTATTTTTATTTTTTAATATATTTTATTTAATCTCTTTCAATTCTTATTTATTCACTGAATTGAGTTATTGACTATATAAGAAAAATATGATTAATATACATATAGAGATTCCTAACAAACATCTCCAAATAGGTTTCTTGTATGTAGCAAGATGCTGAAATACATATTGTTTCCATACCTGTACAGAAAGAGTTTCTTATCTATAACTTATTTTGCAATTTTTCTTTCCCCACATATATCCCGTACTCCAATGCTTTCTTATTTTTTTCTCAGTTTCAAAGCACTGACATAATTCTAGAAAATACAGCCACCTAAGGGGAAGGAAGGAAGTGAAAAGTTTGGCAAATCCACTCAACAATCACAATTACATGCAAGCAACCTGATCTCCCTCATTGTTTCTGTGTACTATACATATGTGTGGTTAGCAAGTTTATCTCATATAGCAGGTCGTGCTGATAAAAACAGAGAATAAAAGATTTCTGACAAATTAGAATCTTAGCAGATAGCTGCAAAAAAATGAAAACTAACAACTAAAGGACTGACTTCCCATAGTTATCAGATGGGAGAGCTTCAACAGTTATCGGATAATTGGATAACTGAAAGTATAAAACATTGTGAGATAACTAGAGAATCATTTGTTCATCCAGATTCTCGTAACAAACAACTGTTGAACGGAACAAAGTAGTCTAGTGCGTGTGACAAAGAATACCAATACTCAGAACTGCAGAAGAATCTGGGGGAGAGCAGTTTCAATTCTGAGGCTGAACTATAAAAAAGTATAAGTAGCCATTTAATTCACTAAAGTCAAGTTCAGATGTCACCTCAGGAAGTAAAGTGATCAGGAAAATTACTTTCTCAGGATGGAACTGAAAAAAAAAATATCTGGGTGTAGAGCACGAAGCTCCTCATGCCGGCAAGCAAAAGTTATCATTAATTTAAAAAAAAAAAATACATTTCATGTAAATATTCAAGGATCCATGAAAACCAAAGATTCATTACTCCCAGAGTAGAGGTTTGCACCAATTTAGGTTTAATGAAAAATTTAAAGACACATCTTCTGAAAAGATTATCAGAATACTGAACAATTACCAACAAAAACATGAAATGCAGAAATAGTTGATATACAAATTTAATGAAAGTGCAACTCTTAAGATTTGCAGAAGAGGCAAAACTGGAAAATCGAAATAAGGCAAGAGATTAGAAATTAACAGAGAAAGGAAAGCTAAAAATTAATATTCAGCTTGAATGTCTGGTCCGATCTGTGTAACACTGGGATCGTAAGCTCTATCAGCATGGAAACTCAAAGGTCCTTTGGATAGGTGAAATAGAAAGAAAACAATTCATACCTTTGCCAGCAGGGAGTGATCAAAATGGATCTAACTTATGTGTAACAAAAATAGTGACATGAGGAAGCTGAATTCCCTGAACTTGTTTCAAGAAACATGTCTTGGAAAAAGGATCAGGCTTGATTAGTGGAGATAGGGGAAGTAATGATACTGTATAACAAGTGTCCAAACTTGTATATATGGTGTCATGACATGCTTTGTGCTTTTGGCATCATTGCTGTTGGAAATGGATTACTATACTGTTTGTGGGACATGAAAGAAGTGTCCCAGAAGATTGCATTGCTTTTGGCAGCTAGGTGTTCCCTGGGCAACGGTGTTGTCCCTGGAAAATCCTTTCAATCCAGAAGCCTCCTAGGCTAGTTTTGTAAGTGCTTCTGACATGAATACAAAGAGACCACACAGTTTGCTTGAAGTCTCCCAGTAGGTCACAGGCTAGACTGGGACATCAAAAAGGCATATAGGAAAAGTGAAATCATAAACCTTGCCTATAGTATTGCAAATAAAAATGCATGAATGTGTCCATGAATTTTCTTACAGTTGATCTAACATATATTGAACTAATCATATACTACTTTTTCCAAAACAGTTTTATTGATTCAGAGCAATTATTTAGAGGAAGGTTTGAGAAATAGAAGTAATTTCAAATTAATAGCTCTTTAAATATATTATTACTTAAAAATATGTCTCTACCCATCTTTCGCCTCTTAGGAAAAAAAATAAATTTAACAATAAATATTTTTTTTAAAAAAATTAACATATTTTCTTCTACTTCTTTATGATTTATGGCCTCATGTGTAGTTAATGTGGATCAGAATATTGGTAAAGACATGTTGTGATTTCATAATTAAACCTCCAAGTATCTATGGCTAAATGTATTATTTTCTACATCTTTATACCTTATGGCCTTATGTTTAGTACAGAAGCTCAACAATATGTTGGTGAAGATATTGCTTGTTGTCTTTTCATAATTAAACCTCCAAGTATCTATGGCTAAATGTAGTAGGTGTAGACCCTTATGCATTGTGTAAAAAATTAGGCAGTTATAAGAGATCAGTAAAACTTTTCTGAGACAGAAGCCCCAGTGTTGTTTTCTTTCTTTTACTGGAGGCACATGATAGATATATGTCTAATATGGAGGCATGAGAGGAAGAATGATCTGCTTTGTTGTTTTGTTGCTATCCAGTTGCTTTGTACACCACAAGAAGTAAAAGCACCCTCCTAAGAAATGACAAAGGAAAAACTAACCATTTCCCTCTTATCTGTAGCTTACTTCTTTGGGCCAATGTAGATCAAAGGAATTATTAACAAATCTGAATTAAAGAGGAAGAATATAACTCCATAGAAAATAATTCTGTTATTCTTACTTTAGGTTTTCTAGTGCCTCCTAATTAGGTGCCTGTCTTATTTAAAGAATAGTATTGTTGAAATTTTTCTCTTACCTCAGCAACCTCTTCTTTCCTTAGTACAATAGAAAGGGGAAAGTACAGTGAACAAATTGATCATAATACATATGGAAATGTGATCAAAAGTTATACATGGAGCAAGTATTACATTAACAAGTAAGTCAAACACATGCTTTTCTAGATAAAACTAAAGAGCAGAACTAGTGTGGGTCTGTTTTCTGCTGGTTATTGCTATGTTACTAAAGAAGAAGAAGAAGAAAAAAACTGAGAATACTTCATTTCTCACTGCTGTCATCACTCACCCTAATGAGGACAAGAAAGGTTGCCCCTACCAGGAGCACACAGCTTTCAAATCCCACCCACTCACTTCTTAATGAGAATGTAAGAATTTCAGGGGCTGTGATCTTGCTAGGTTATTCTTGAAGCACATCAGCTGCCTATTCAATAAATAAGATCTGATATATTTTTCTGGGATCTTTCCGCCTGACTACTGTGTCAACCTAAGTAAGCATGAGACATGTCAGTTATATTTATACTTGGAAAAGCCTTGCTGCTTCCTTTTGACTCCATAAACATATTCTCACTATGATGAGTTTTGTTTGTTTGTTTTTAAAGGAAAAAAAAAGAAGAAACCAATATAAAAGGGCTACAAATTGAAAGAACAGTATTTAACCATTGGTGGTTTTCATCTGATTGTCACTAAGCTAGCATATGCATGAACTATAAGTGTCAAACCATCAATTATATGATGGCATATGAAAATATCAGCAGAATATACCAGGTGGAAAACTCTTGCTTGGAAATACCAGCTTGTGAGATTACTGTGTAATACATTATGGTTGGCATTTGTGCTGCTTCTTGTTAATAAACATAAGAAAAAGTTAGACTACATTGAGTATTTCAGATTTATCTTTACTATTTGAACTATTTTTTTCTAAACTTTGAATTTTGATTTGTGTCATTATGTCAACAATGGTACTGAGCACATTTTTTTTCTATCATACTCACCAATTCCTCCTTCCTTTCCTAACATTTTCTATACATAACATTCTCTCCCCTATAAAATAAGAAAATAGACTACTTTAGATATGTTGAAGTTCAATTCACATCAGCTACATTATATTAAATGAACTGTTGTCATGCTTAAAATTAAAATCATATTAGAAGAAAAACTTTACTCTGAATATAAGTTTATATTGTAGTTTACTTAACATGAGGTATTTTCAAAGACATCGTATAAGAAATGTTATTCTTTTAGTATGGGAAAAGGTGAGACAAAAATTTACATTAAAATATCAGTTTGGGTCTCAACAATGGAAACATTTATTCATCCAATCATAGTAAATCTAGAAAAAAACCTTAACATATAAAGATATTCTAAATGTGGAAGAGGATCTTAAAACTAAACAAGAGTTACAGAATCAAGGTGTGGACCTATCATGATGGCTACATTTGCAGATACAACTGAGATATGATAAAGATACCAAGACTTATGGCTTTTACAAAGAACAAACAATATTTGATCAAATAATGTTAGGCATAGATGAAAAGTCAATAAAGAAAATATACAAATTCTTGTTAAGCTTAAAAAAGGAAGATGAACAGGTAAAAGAGACAATGTTACTATGGGCAAAAAAATTTGGATATACTATAAAGGTAAAGATTCCCCTCGCATATATGTGCTAATCATTCCCAACTCTAGAGGATGATGCTTATCTGTGTTTCTAAACTGAAGAATCAGAGCTGTCTGACAATGATTCCGTGGTCATGTGGCCGGGATGACTAAATGCCGAAGGTGCATGGAGCACTGTTATCTTCCCATCAAGGTGGTTCCTATTTTTCTATTTGCATTTTAACATGATTTCAAACTGCTAATTTGGCAGAAGCTGGGGAAAGTAACAGAAGCTCACTCTATTATGTAGCACTAGAGATTCAAACCTGCACTGCTGACCTTTCTAATCAACATCTCAACATCTTAGCCATTGAGCCACCACACCCCGTCAGATATACTATAGAGCTAGACAAATCGGAAAAAATACTTTAGGAAAGAAACTATAAATTGACAATGGCAACTACTTATAAGGAAAACCTATATAAAATGTTTTATGGGTGGCACTTACCACTGGTGAGATTAGCAAAGATGTTTAAAAACATGTCCACCAGATGTTGGAAATGTAACCAGATATCTAGCACATATTATCACATGTGGGAGACATGTTCAAAAGCAAAGAAATATTGGACAAAAATACATACATAGTTAGAAAAAATGTTAAAGCAGCACATAGATTATAAACCAGAAATATTCTTCTTAGGCATAGACGGAAAGTGTGATACAGAAATATATATTTAATATTACATATTTGACAGCAGCAAGAATTGTATTTGCACAGTACTGGAAAAATGAAGAAGCACCTACAGAAGAAGATGTAATTAAAATAAATAAATCTTAGATTGTGAAGAAATGGACAGATTGACATTAAAGATAAAAGAAAAAGAAGATACAAAGTATTTTTAATATAGGACTTGTTTTATAAATGATTAGATAATAGAGGTAGAAATTAGGAGCAGGAAAAGCATTATAATATAAGTTAAGTGATCTAGACAATATGCTGTTCACCAAGCACTTATCATATGTATCAAAAATGAAAATGTATAAATAAACTGTTAAAAAAAATTCAAACCATTCATGTAGGAAAGGCCTAACCAAATATATGCATCTTCAGAAAGTGCCTAAATAGCATAAACAATAAGCACTTCATAGATATTAGCATCCATAAAAATCTCAGAGAAGACTTTGTGTATCTATAGTCATGCCACACACAGCAGGAGTTCCTCCCATGATCATAAAGATATACAAGATGATTGGTCAAGATAAAGCATTATACCCATTGATTTTCTCCAGGTAGATCTTTGGGGAAATGGCTAAACTAGGTTCTTAACTAACCCTACACTATTTTATTTAGAAATGATTTGTGTAATTACCTTTGTTCATTCATTGAGTTGTTTTAATATACTACAATTAGAAATGGATTCAAATACTGTATTAAGATGAAATTGTTTTTATGCAGTAAACAGAAGTTAAAGAACTTTTAACAGAAAGTTACCTTTGTTTATAGAAAGTAATATTCCCAGCAGTCCTGAATTATCCAATCAAATAGTGACTACAGAATTCATAAATGAAACATCCTTAATCTATACTAACTTTCTTTCTTTTTTAAAAATGCTTACATTTTTAATTGTTCAAGAATATATGAATAGATAGACAGCTCAATTAAATGAACATTTCAGCAGCCTTCTAAATCCAATATATAATTATAAACATAAACAAAACAACTATCTTCTCTTCTCTGGAACTTTTCCTAAAAGGAATACAAATGGAATGAAAGAGTTCTACCTCATGTCAACTGTACAAACTTTTTTTTTAACTTCTGCATTTCCTAGTAGACTAGATTAAAATTTTCCTTGGGACTTGATATTCATGAATTTATTAGTAGCATTCACAACAAAGCTTTTTGAACTCTTACATTTTGTCCTGATATCTCTGCTTCATAAGCGTTTAAAAGACATCACTGTTTTCTCCAAAAATCACTGTTGTAAACTATTGTACAGTAACTAAATTCAACAATAGGATATCTTTTAATAATTAAATACCTATATTCATATATCTAGCCCAAGGTTACCAAGCTGGTTTTGTGGCTCAGATGACACTAGAACTCAATATCTCAGTTTCTTGTCTGAAGCATTCATCACTATACAAACTGACTCTTATTATTAAATTAAGTTATATTGATTTCAATAATTTATAATTGTTTTTCAAGTTTCTAATTAAAAAAAATAAAATGGTAAGATGCACAATGTCAAATTATATTGAAAGTTATAATTCTGAAATGAGGAAAGGATGTAATTTACACTAACACTATAGATGGAGGAAGCTATAACTATCGGTAGTATGTAACATCAGACTGCTGTAACATCAGACTGCTGTAACATGATCTGTTTAATAACCAATCCTGATTTTATTTATACCATTAGTAAAACTGGGGTTTCATTTTAAAAAAGAAACAAAAAGTAAATTCACAAAGTCCCAAGCTACGTAATTTATTTCTCTTTGATAACAGTGAGAAATAACATTTAGCAATATTTTAAATTAATACCCAAGGAAAAAGCTTGGAAGTGAGTAAACAGTTTAAAGTGAAAAAATACACACTGGCATTGTAAAGTAAACAGGGCACAATTTTTAAAAGGATGCCTCCCCTCTTTAATAGATGTAATTTTCCTGGAACTAAAGCACAAAGGAAGACTCAAATGGTTGTTTCACAGTATTCTTTTTTCTTCCCCCCTTTCGTACATTTTTTTCCTTTTTTTGTAATAGTCTAATTCAGTGGTCACATCAGGGGAGTCCTGTATTCATAAATATCTATGCTTAGGCAAAGAAGCTGAATGTTACCTCTGTGACTGATAATGCTTGTTTTGTGTTTTACTTTTCAATAACTCTTCACTTTAAGCAGTATGTTGCCTCAACTAGATGTGGGTATAAGGGTACTCAGTGTAATAGAATGGCCAGGTTTAATTCCCTTAACCGTTTGGTCAGGGCAACTGAGTTAACCACCCACATCTGTTAATTTCAGAATGCACATTTCTTGTTCTCTCCATTACATAACAAATGAGTGCAAGAATATTATACTGTTCATAGTCTTTCTCTTCCTCAATCACTGAATCAATTCACAAATCACAAAATAGCAACTACAGATTTAATGTAGCTTGAAAATGATGGATTTTGAACAAGAACAAAACTGGAATTATACATAATATAAAACTAATTTTCAGTTAGATGCTTCTTCTAACTCCTATGGATGATATGTGCTTTCTTCAATCTTATGTCTTCTACCAGACACCTGTTATTATGCTGCCATGATCAATGACTCAGTGCCATCTTTTAGTCCAGCCCTTTCCAACTACTGGTAGGATTTTCCAATGCCAGACACCTCAGCTCTCTGTTGATAATATATTAAGTTAGATTAATAGAGTTGAAGGGACCTTGTAGGTCATCTAATCCAACCACCCAAGCAGGAGACCCTACACAATTCCCAACAAATGGCAGTCCAATCTCCCATTGAAAGCTTCCAATGATGAAGCTGCTACAACTTCTGAAGGCAAATGGTTCCATTGATTTATTGTTCTCTCTGTCAGAAAATTTCTCCTTCAGAGTGTTTGTCTTGCCATGGCACTTTCACTACTTCAATTATCTCTGCTACTTCCTTAGGCATTCTCTCAACAGCTCAACATTGGAACCATTTTACTTATGTACCTCTAGATCATCCAGATTTTATCCAGGACAGTAACTTTAATAGTCACCAGATCCCACCCTATCCCACCCCACTCCACCCTGTCTTTCTAGTTGGTATACATTTTCTAGATGTTAGACTTGAGTAAAAACCTTTGTACATTTTGAGGCATGTCCTGGTCTTTCCAATGGCAGTTGATATGTATTCCTTTGGGCAGTTCACTATGCCAGTAGAATATCTGATGACCAGTATGGCATACATGTTCATGGCATGAAACTTGTTCTTTCCACTGAACCCATTAAACAAGAACTATAATTTAAATAAAACAATTTTAATCAAAAGTACCAATCCTTATTTCATATTTATCAGGAGGTAGACTACATTAAATGTATCATAATAGCTTTGTAACTCCAAGAAATATTGTTTCACCAAAGACACAACTGACACGAGACACTGCATATTCAGTTACTTTAATTAAGAAAGTTTACAAGTTCTTGCTCTGCTTTATGCTAGAGATGTGAAGAATGTAAAATAATGGCCTAATACCTTGGGGTATTTTAAAATTGGATAAATTTTTTGCTTAATTAATTTTTAATAGTAGTTTTAAAGTTCAGCAAGTTTAATGATTTTAGATTGGTTTTTAATTTTTGTTATGTA
>JAEANM010016281.1:0-13327 GCA_017656035.1 Myanophis thanlyinensis
CATCAAGGCCGCCGGTGATTGGGAGCCCGATGAGCAAGCCGTCAAGGAATTGGCTAACGAGAGAGAGGGGGGGGGGACGACGACGGGACCCTCTCATTGGGCAGCTGCGGGGGGGGGGTTGCTGAGAGGAGTTGGGGGGGGTGCAGAGCCTCCCAAAGGGCGCCCTTCAGTCTCGCGCGCGCCGTTGCCGGGGCGCCTTTCGGGGAGGGGGCGGAGGGGGGGGGGAGGACTGTGGCCTCTGCCGCCTGATGTCGCAGTTAGGGAAGGCGTGCTGGGGAGGCCCCTTCGCAATCCCCCGCCATCCGCCCCCTACCACCACCACGCAGCCCCCACGGCCGGGTCGGGCTGAGAGGCAGAGACCGTCCCGCCCCGCCCCGCCATCGGTTGGGGGGGGGGGATAGATAGCGGGTCCTGCGCATGGAGCCCCCCCCTCCGAACTCTTCCCCGCGTCCCTTTCTGCTGCGTGGAAGCCCCCCCCCCCCAATACACACACACACACGCCCGCTGTATTCCATCGGAAGAGTTTTGGCGGTGGGTTCGTGCTTCTCCTTTCAAACGCTGGATGGGGGAGGGGAGGGGAGGGGGGTTCACATGTGGATCAGAGGGGCAGTTTCTTTCCTTCCACCACCACCACCCCCAAAAAAATACCCCACCTCCCCTGCTCCTTGGGCAGAGTTTGCCCTTAGCAACACTAAAGCTCCAGCTTTTAAGCTTCCTTGGTTGGCATCGGTTGATCCCTGCCTGGGCCTCTGTGGGGCTGCTTTGGATGGCCTCTGCAGGTGGGCTGCTGGGTCTCCAGTGGGGCTGGTTGCCAAGGCAGCTTGGAAAGGTTGGATGGCCAACCCTTGGACCATGCGACGACGGGTCAGGTTCTTGGATGGCATGAGCCGCTGCCTGCAACAGCATCTAGGAATTTGCTTGCGCCACTGGTACCCGTCTGAGCTTCTCCTCCCCCACCTCAGATCCTAACTGGGAGAGAAAAGGGAGCAAAAGCAGGCTTTTGTTTCTCCCGCAACCTAATTGCAATTAGCTGCATTCCTGCTGCGAAAAAAATGGTTGATTTTAATTAGGGTCACCTAGTAAAGGAAGAGAAGCCTCCCCCCACCAGGCAAATCTGTTTAAGATCCCTGATTGCCTGCTGGGTGAACAATGGGAATGCAGTGGTTTTGCATAGAGATGCTGGAAGAGAAGGACGGTTTTCTCTTTTCCTCTTCTTCGCAGGCTTGCCTGGTAGTTAATCTAACCATCGTTAACCTATTTGTAACTATCCACTGAACTACAAGGGGTGGTTATGTGGGGAGGTTAAAACACAATTGCTAGTTTGTTGCTGTTAAGGATCATTACTGAGGCATCTTCCAAACCGCTTGGTACAAATTGCTGGTTTTTCAGCCCTCGCCAACAGTAAACCAGCAACCCATTTTTGACTGCTCTGCAGAGCAACTGTTTGGAAAAGTGAGCGGAGGCTCTGCACAAAGGAAATATTTTTTTGCAGTCAAGAGCTGGATGTAAGCTATGGCAATTACACCTGGTTTGTTCGTACTTGAATTGTCCAGACCCTAATATGGATCTCAGACCATCTTCCTCTTAACCCACCAAAAATCTGATCAGAAACATTAGTACCATGGACAGCAACTCTTTGTGATGGTTTCACATTTGTGACATTCTGCTTGTCCTACAGAATTTTTGTATGTGTTTCTTAAATACTTTTCCCAAAACACATCCTTGTTCTTACTGTTGACCCTGCTATTATATGTATGTGCGTATGTGTATGTACGTATGTTTGGTTTTGCTTGTATTGAATAGTTTTTTTTTAAACATTTGCCTTCTGAGAGCTTCCTTTAAAGAAGAGTAAAAAAATCCACTAAATGCAAAGGGAGAATACATATTTATTAATTTATTGCTGCAATTTATATGCTGATCAGTTCCAAGAAGGCTCTAAGTGGCTTAGAAATTATACAAAATTAGATAGAAAAAAAAATCACAAGGAAAAAACATTAACCCAATAACAATCAATCTCGCTTGCCATTAAGGCAGCAAGGCAAACAGTTATAGCCATAACAGTTGCCTGCTGCAAGGAAGAGACACGCGGGATCATAAATCTTCAAAGGCTTTCCAGAATAGGTGGTGATGACTTTCCTGAGCAGCAGATAGGGTTGGTACTGACCTGACCCTAGACAGAGCACTGTTCCAAATTGGGGAGGGGGACACTTACAGAAAAAGACCTCTGGTCCTTCAAGGATGGGGTCACCTTACTAGATCTTGTTGAATGAGCAAACAGCTGGAAGAAAATGTTTCTCTAAACATGCCAGCAGTGTACAGCTTTAAAGGTGAAAAGCAGCATCTTGAATTGCACCTAAAATCTAATTGATCCCCAGTGCAGTTCTGACAGATGTAGTGTGACTTGGGCACATCTGGAGATGCCTTTAATTACATGACACAAGCATGTTCCGGTGGTTCCTGTTAAATTGGAAGAAGCAACCTAATTAGAACAGGATGGTCCAAGGTTATATATATATCCTCAGCCGTTCCAGTCTGAATCTGGGTTTCATTCCTGGCTGCGGATGGAAGACTTAATTACTCTCCCCATCCCTTTTCTAAGCCAGCCTTCCTTCCAGGATCTGGATTCTGGTGTTAGAATAATAATGTTGGGGTTTATTTCTTCTCATTTTGTCAGCCTAGGATCTGCCAGGCAGCTTTTTAAAGATTCATAGTTTTCTTGTCAGAAAAACTGGAATTTAAAAGAGTCTACATTTCTGGGTTTTCTCATAATAGAGAGCTGAGGCCAGCGCTCCTATTGTCATCTTTCTGCATGGATGAAGTCCCAGATATTTTTTATCATCTCTTAAAATGTGTCACATGATTATTTGCTCAGTTCTTTTCAATTAGAAGCATCCAAGAATAAAGTGTGCGTGCACACAGATGCTCTCACACCTGGGTTGAACAAATAACAACATTTCTATCTTCCGAGGGCAAAACCTATTTTAAAAAAAATGGGCTGGAGGTTTACATTCCAAATTCATCATTAAGCTAGCAACTATAAAAAGACCAATTTAGGATTTTATGCTTTAAATGATAATGTTAATTTGTTATTGCTTAGCCTCACATTCAGTCTTTCCCTGAGATGTCAAGATAGCATGTCTAATGTTCCCTCTCCAGGGTTTTAAAGCTATATTTCACAAATTTCATTCATACAATTTCAGGGTTGGAAGGGACCTTGGAGGTCTTCTAGTCCAACCCTCCACCCAAGGCAGGAGTCCTCATACCACTTGGACAAATGATTGTCCAATCTTTTCTTGAAAACCTCCAGTGATGATAGGGCAGTCACAACTCCAGGAGGCAAGCTCTTCTACTGCTTAGTACAGGGGTCAGGAACCTTGGCTTAGTAGATAGTTCTCACTATCATAAAATTCCTCTGTGTTTCTAGGTTGGATCTCCTCATGAGCTTCCACATCCCCTCTTCCACACTCCATTCTTAAGGGAGCTCTTTCTATTTTAATTGGTCCGCTGTGAAATATGCTGCAGAACCATTATACGTTGTAGAATATTTTATAGTGTGCACTACAGCAAGGTTGAGAGAAGCAAAAGAGGAAAGAAGGACTTAAATATTAGAAAAAGAACATTTTTATGTTTTCCAAAGGCATTGCGTACAGCTTTATTCCTCAGCTGAGCTATGTTAAAACATTTTGTATTAAATGTTGACTTAATCTTCCACATTATGAGTCAACAGTGTCACTCAGTTGTCTGAAATAAAACGGTTTATTGCAAGTGTATATTTTGCGATTTCCCAAATTGTGATAGTTTTCGAACAATATAAATCAATTCGTTCTGAGGACCTTATGGTGGCTGAGGCTCACTATGTTGGCAATATTTTATATGTAAGGGAAAATCAAGTAGAATCAGAATTCTATGTAGCAATGAAGATAATTCTTAAATCTGAGGCTGATTTTATTACCCTATTTTAATGGTTCACACAGAACATCATTTTTAACAATGTTTTGCAGACATTTATAGGTGAGGAATGAGCAGGAGAGATCAGAAGTGGCAAACCAGGGTGTCTTGCAGCCAGTGCAAAAGTTTATGACTCATGGTTGTCTAACAATAGAAGCAGTTGAAAAGCTCCGCTCTCTCTTCCTCCCCACCTCTCAATTATTTTCCCTGGATTAGGTTGCCGGAAAATAACTCTTTGGAGAGGGGGGAAACAGAAACAGATTATCTGAATAGCCACATTCTGCTTCTTTTGATAAATCCCTGCATTCCCGAGTGTGTATATAAATATTTATTTATATATAAATATTTAAAGACCGTCCACTTCTGAGAAGCCAAGGCACTTTACAGCCAAATGAAATAATAACAGACACAAACATTACGTGATCCTTTTCCAACCAACAGAAGGCAGCCATTCTGCCTTCCGTGCCCCAGTGCCCTGTGGAATAATAAGATGGTTAGTGGGCTTCTGAAAGACCAAGAGGTTGGGTGCCTTCTGTGTCTCCTTGGCAGGCAAGAATTTTTAGAAAACGAAGAAAGCCACAGTTTAGAAAGTACCTTACCACTTCCCACCACACATTCTATTGCAACAGTCCTACTCCACATCCTTGGTCGGCACAAGCGCCAAAGAATCCCTTGCCAGAATCCTTTGCCAAGATTCTTTCCAAGAGCAAACCAGCTGAGAAGAATGCAAGCAATTTTTATCTGCCAAAATAATTTGTAAATGTGTCACAACAGCCTCCCAAATCAGAGGCTGAACAGAGTCTCACGGGATGCGACGCTGCAGACCCAGGAAGTTAAAACTTCCCCATGTTTATGGTGCACTCACGAATGTGGACATGCACCCATGCACCAGCCATCAGATTTACTCTCGTTTTGTTCATCCTCACGGCAATACCTCAGTAAGCCAAGGAATTTACAGGGACATGCAAGGAGAGGCCACCTGGTCCAATCCTTATCTACTGGTGAGGGGCACAGAGCTGCTGCAAGAGTGCTGAGAGACTCCTGTGAGACCTCTGAAACCCATGGGGGAGAGGGGGTGGTAGGCACTGGGATGGACAGTTTAACTGGGACACCACAGCTGCAGAGGTCTGATGAGCAGGCGATGTGTAGGTGATCCAGAAAGCATTCTGATATGACAAAAGACTGGTCCTTCACCTTCAGATCACATTGCAAGCAAATAGTGTCATCATGTCCCTTAATCAGTAATATAAATCTGTCTGCTAGGTCTGCAGATGCCCAGATCTATTGGTGGACTCTGTGCTGAAGGTTGGCCATCCTAATCTACTCTTATTTATTGGACGGCGTGCATCACCACACTCACTCAATTCCGATAACCCAAAATTCTTTGTCATTGTGTTTTAAAAAAAAAACAAAAAACATGGGGCCATTGTTTTCCAGAGCAGCTCACCTCAAAAGAAAGAGAACCTTTGCCACCAGACCTGCAAACAAAAAGTCTAAAAGGAAAGAGGAGGAAAAGAGCAATTCTTCCAAGCCGGATACCGTGGTGAGTTATATAGGTTGTTATTTAAGGCAATTTGGGGTGGGCTGCCCTGCTTGTGTTGTTCCTTAAAATAACAATTGACAATTTTTGTTCCTTTGACAGATGGGTGAGAGACCAAAGTGCTCTTTACTTTGACAGTGGTAGGATTGTGGGTTGTTGGAGCTAAGTGTTCTTTCTGGCAGGATGGAAGAAGCAAGCTGCCTGCAGCTGCTCCTTCTCCTAACAATAGCTGGGCCAAACCTGATGTTGGTTTGATGGCCATCCCAGGAGATAAAAGGGGCCACTTCCAGTTGGCACTCAGTTCCTTCCTGACAATGAAAGCCAGATTCATGCTTGATTTTTCCAGTGTTGCTTTGGAGTGGTGCCTCTCTGTCTTTTAGAGTTATTCCTTTATTTTTTTCATTATTTTTTTTTTGACAGTCAACGTTGGCATCATGGCCTCAAACTCTGGAATTGTTGTTGATGATGGTGAGAGCAGCAAGAATTGTACCCTGGAGAGATGCCTGAATGTATTCCGCGATGCAAGCAATGATAGCGAACAATTTGCAGCTCTGCTCTTGGTAAGTCCCTGGCCTTGCCTGGGTGAGAGAAAATCGATCCAGTAGAGGGAGGGAGGGAGGGAGGGAGGGAGGGAGGAAATCCTTGTTTGTTTCAGTTACTCATTAGTAGTTGGCTAACTATCTGAGAGCTAAACTCACCTGGGTCCTGCCTGTAAAATGTGGTGGTGATCATGATAGGTCCAGCAGTTTTTGAATGTCATTTGTTGAATTACAGACTTTACTCTTCTCATGTAAATCAGAGATGTACAGCATGAGCAGAGTGGGTTATCTAGTTAGCCCTGGAAAAGAGCTGGAATCTCCCCCCGTGCGCCGCCCCCCGCCCCCCCCAGCCTTTGATACCTCCTGCTACTTTTTTCAGGTGACCAAAGCGATCAAAGCGGGAGAAATCAACTCCAAAGCCCGTCGAAGGATTTTCGATGCCGTCGGCTTCACATTCCCAAACCGGCTTCTGACTTCCAAGGATCCCCCCGAGGGCTGCCCCCAGCACACTTTCCAAGCCCTGGGTCTCACTCTGCTGGCCTGTTTCTGCACCGATCCAGATTTAGCCCGGCATCCGCAGATGCTGAACAAAATCCCCATTTTGAGCGACGTGGTTTCAGCCAAGACCAGAGATGCTTCTTACAGCGCCATGATTGACGATGCCTACCAGTGCCTCAGGGCCATCTTGGCTACCCCCAAGGGTCCCAGAGAGTTGATCAACAGGGGTGCCCTCTCCGCCCTTTGCCAGGCCTACGTGAACCACAGCTATGGCTACGATCAGGCCCTTCAGCTTCTGGTGGGGCTCCTGACAGTGGCGGAAACCAAGTGTTGGCAGAGAGCTACCACTGACCTCATGAGCGTGCTTAGCGTCCTCGGTGCAGAGTTCCAGAAGGCCGAAGACATGAGCAAATTCCAGCTGTGCGAAATGCTGGCCCGCTTTGTGCCTCCTCACCTCCCCGCTGGCTCGGAATGCCTCCTGCCCCTCTACCGAGGCCTGTCGAGCATCTTAACAAGCAAGCTAAGCTCCTCCCAGCGAGACCCTGCCTTGAAGCTTTCGGCCTGCCTCTCCCAAGCCTGCAGCTCGGCCTGGATCCCAGCCGGCAGTTCCGGCAGCAAATTTTTTGCTCTCTTGGTCAACTTGGCTTGTGTGGAAGTCCGCTTGACCTTGGAGGAGCTGGACCTGACGGAAGTGGATAAGAAACGGGAACTGATGGCTGCCTGCTACGTCCTGATGGAGCTCGCCATCGTGGAGTGTACCCGAGAAAAGGGCTCTCTCCTGCAAGAGACCCAGAAAGTGCAGCTGGTGGGGATCCTAGAGGAAGCTTTGGGGGCCGTCATACATTACCTGAGACAGGTAAGAGAAGAGCGTATTGGATGGGGTAGATAATTATCCTTTTAAGATCATGGGAGATTGAGGCTGGGAAGTGGCTGAGATTGGTATGGTGAGCCTGCTCTACGAGAGACCATTTTGGCATGTAAAAGTTTAGAATACAAGAGAAATAGAAGGACAGGGCGGGAAGGGGAATTTTAAGTGGCATTCCTTGGCGGTTTTTCCCAAATGTGTGCCATTAGGACTTTGATTTCAGTTGAGTTGTCAGGAGTCATTTGGGTCCTGAAAAATCACTTTAGTTAATGCACAAGGGTGGGAAAGTTCCCTTGTTTTTCTCAGCTGAGTGTCTGCACACTCCATTCAAGAAAACCCAGTACTTTCGCTACAACCCCTTAACTTGAGTAAAAAAAAAACTATCACTTCAACCAAACGGAGTCGAGGGTCTTTCTTTCCTAAAGATCTACGTTGGGGCAGGTCTGACATTTATGGTCCAACAGGTGCCAGCTCTTTCACCCTCCTCAAGGCGGCCTTCCTCATGATTCAGCTTGACAAGGCCTCTTGCCTCAGCCCTATGAATGTGGGATTTGGAGGTGTTTTTTGTTTTCTTCTTCTTGTTGTCAGGTTGGGCAGAAGAAGCTGGAGGATCCTTTCATCTTTGCCTCTGTTCGGATTCTGGGCGCCTGGCTGGCTGAGGAGACCTCTTTCCTCAAGCAGGAGATCTGCGACCTCCTCCCGTTCCTCATTTATTACGCCAAGGTGCAGTTCGAAGAAGAGAGGAGAAGCCGACGAAGCGCTTCACAGTCTGAAAAGGAGCAGGCCGGACAAGGCCCCGTCCCAGAGCCTCTTTGGCGGGGAGACGCTCTGAGGTGAAAAATACCAATGGTTGCCGAAATGCAAGAATTGATAGGATTTCTCTGTAACAAACAGATCAGTGCATCTCCTGCCCTTTTGGCCCACAAACCCCTTTAATTCAAACCGAAAGGGTTAGAATTGAAATACAGGTAGTCCTCGACGTACGACCACAATTGAGCTAAGCGAGAGAGTGAATTTTGCCCCGTTTTATGAATTTCCTTGCCACCGTTGTTAAATGAATCAGTACGGTGGTTCAGTTAGTAACACAGTTGTTAAGTAAATCTGGATTCCTCGTTGACTTTGCTTGTCAGAAGGTCGCCAAAGGGACAATTGAGGACTGGCTGCAGTTCTTCTCTGTTTGCATTTCACAATCCAATGGATCGTCCAAAAGGCAGAAAAGACCCTGGTTCAAATTTGCAGCATAAACTTACAAATTCCCACCCTTTAGAGCACGATAAAGCTACACGCTACTCTGTTTTTGAAAACTTTCCCAAACGTTTTGACAAAGGTTTCCTTCTTGAGGAGAGTAAAGTGAAAGTTTCTTTTTAGAATGTTAATTATGGATGATTTGCCATTGCCTTGGCCTGCTTCCCTCCTGTGCTTGTAGGATGCCCAGAGTGATGATCTAAGAGATTTGGCTGTCCTCCATGGAAGAGACAGGGCCATATTTCACAGGGTCATTTGCTTGAATCTCACAGGAGAGATGCTCTGGCATTTGAACACCATGGAGATTGTGTTGGATGTCCAATTTTTATGTCCAGTGTTCAGATTTCTCGGCCAATCCCAGGGCAGATTGTCATGCTAATGTTGACTTTTACGTAGAGTCTTCCTTCTATTAACCTCGAAACTACAGTCTGTGTGCCTACTTCCTCTTCTGAATGCAGGATGAGGATTACGTGTCCTTCTTCCTCGTGCTGGCCTACAGCTCCCAACACTCCTTGTCATTAGCCTAATTTTGTTTTGCAAAACATTCAGAGTATTGTGTAATAATTCCTTCATACTAAGCCAGGGAGGCAGCAAGGCAGCAAGACTGGCTAGGGGAACTCTGGGAGTTGAAATCCACACAACTGAAAGCTGCCAAGGGTGAGAAAGAGTGGGTTTTAAGACACCTAATAGTCTTGCTTCTGTTACCTACAATGATAATCACTATGAGTGGTTGTATTATAAAGGCAGCAAACCTCAAAAGGATTGTGCAGCAATTTGTAATGATGAAGCTAGACCCACATATAAAGAAAAAGTTATGGACTTATTTCTAAACCCGCCATACAATTTCTTGCTGTCTCACCCATACTCTGCTAAGAGCTGGATTGGTGAAATCATGTCTGTAATGAGTCTGCTAACTTTGGATTTGTTTATTACCTTCAACTCCTAGTTTTCTCTTCTATTGCAACTAAGAAATTATCCAGTATTGTATTATCCTCAAACGCCTGAGATACAGGTACCATAATTTGACTGAGCAGGTTACCAACACACCTTGCTTTGAAACATGGAAACATTTCCTCAAAGGTGCTTCATCTTTGCCTTTAAATCCAGAATAAAAGTCCATTTGGAGAGCTGTTTGTAGGCTTTTGGATTGAACAATTAATTCAAAACTCTCTGGCTTTAAATTCACTTCCAGGGCTTCATATTTCCCCTTCTAGATTCCTGTTACCTGGTTTGAGCCATCTGACTGCCGAAGATCGCCCCCGTGAGATCCTAATTTCGGAGGGGGCGCCTGTTCTCTTGTGCCAATATTTCCTCCACCGTTGGGAGACCTTTGTTTCGAACACCGAATCCCAGTCTGCTTCCAAAGTTATTGAAGCCAGTCTTCAAACCTCCTGCGAGATTTTCCTGAATTTCGTTGTCACCGCTCCCGATCTAATCAGGTAATGTATGTAGGTGGAGGTGTAAGCAACTCCTTTCCTTGTTAGAGAGGTCCGCTTCGGTTTGTTGCTTAAGCGAAGCTCTCTGCAGGGAGTTGATGCTAATTGCTCTTGTGTAGGCGTTTGCCAGCAATCCATGAGCGAGCGAGAGCTAGTGGGCACACGACTCCCCATGTGCCTGGGCTGCTCTTAGCGATCTTTGCACACTGAACACAGAGATCTAAAAAGCATTTGTAGCACATTCGGCTGCTGTGATTATGAAACTCGTGTGTTTGGGGATGATGTTTTGCAGGGTTTCTGACAGCAGGCAGTTTTGCAAGCCCCATCAACTCCCTTTGCGCTGAAAACATCTGGATGAGTTCCTGGATGTGAACACCTCCATTCCTGTGCATAGAATTGTAGGCTAGGAAAGAACATTTGAGACCAGCCTGTCCAATCCCTTGCGTAGAAAAAGATCTGGACCGTAGAATTAGTTAGTCCTGACATAGCTGGTTTGAATATTTCCAGTGAAAGGGGGAACACCCCAAGGGGTAATTTGTGGTGGGGCCAAACAGCTCTTAACAATGGAAAGAAATTAGAAAGAGTGCCGAGAAGAACAACAGAGGTTATTGGGGGTCTGGAGACAAAAACTATGTTGAACAGTCCCAGGAACTGGATATTTCTAGACTGACAAAGAGAAGGGTTAGAGGTGCTGTTCACAAAGAAGATGGGGTGGGTCAACCTATTCTCCAAAGCACCTGAGGGTAGGTTAAGAAGCAACGGATGGAAACTAATCAAGGAGAGAAGCAACCTAGAACTAAGGAGAAATTTCCTGACAGTTAGAACAATTAATCAGTGGAACGGCTTGCCTCCAGAAGTTGTAAATGCTCCATCACTGGAGGTTTTGAAGAAGAGATTGGACAACCATTTGTCTGAAATGGTATAGGGTTTCCTGCCTGAACAAGGGGTTGGACTAGAAGACCTCCAAGATCCCTTTCAATTCTGTTATTCTGCGTGATTTAAAATATTTAAAACATTTGAAGGCTCATCATGCCTACCCACAGCTGCCCTGTCTTTTATAGAACTCGGTTTCCACCCCAACCCCGTATCCTGGTGGTTTTTCCCCTGGAAGTGTTTGACTTCATGAGATTCTGTTGAAATGTGGCCTATCAGGGAAAATGCCAATATATTTGGTTGCTTCTGAAAACCTATCTTCCCAAAGTTTTTTCCTTGTCACTCTTGGCATGAGCTGATCTACATGCCCTCCAGAATTAATCAGGATTTCAATAGAAAGATAAAATAGAAAGCATGGAAAAACCAACTCAAGAGATTACCCTTTGGAGTTCAGCTGATGGAATTCCAGCAAGAACTGTCTTTGGGCCTGTCTTCCTTTTGCTTTAACCTCCTCACCAAATCCCTCTAGTGCTGCCGAAGCAGAGAGCAAAATTTAGAAGCCCTAAGAATATCGCGCAAGGAGGAGGAATTGCAAATAACTCAGAAAACATCCATCTCTTTTGCTCTCCCCTTCCATAGCCGAGAAGATTGTTTCTCAGCCTTGATGGACACGGTGCTGAAATCTCTTTCGTCTCTGCTGCCACAGAGAGAACATCTCATTTTGAGTGCCAACCTGGCCACGCTGGGGCTAATGATGGCCCGGAAACTGTTCGCTTATCAAGGCAAGTGGTGGTACCTCCAGTTCTGTTGGCTGAACCAGAAGTGAAATTCAACCAGTTCACATTGGTTCTACAGAACCAGTTATTAGAAGAAATCTTTTGTTTTCTTCCCCACTTTGCAGGGTTAATCCTGTAAAGATTAACTTTACAGGGTTAATCCTGTAAATAAGGCAGTTGTTTCTAGCCTAATCTTTATTGCCTTGCTCACAGAAACTGCCTCTCCCCTTATTGCATTGTAACTTTGGTGAAGTTTAATTCTGGGCTTGGTGATGTTTAATCCTGTGGCCACGCCTGCAGAACCGGTAGTAAAAACAATGAATTTCACCACTGGGCTGAACTAAGTCATTCGAAGCAGAGGGGGCCAAAGCAGTGGTGGCTTGTTTCGGTGTGTAGTTGGCTGGGCTCCCATTAACGGGGGTGGGTACTTGCATAACCAATACACATTCATTCCTCACATTTAAAATCGTGCATAGATCACCAAGGCAGTACCGAGTAGAGTGCTGCCCCAGATTTCATATTAACCAGTTGCATTTTTTTCCCCATGCCACTGCAAATTAAAAACTGTACATCTCTACAGCTAGTCCTTGACTGACAGCCATTCATTTAGTGATGATTTAAGGTTACAGCAGCACTGGGAAAAGTTGACCCTTGCACTTACAACCAGTACTACAGCGTCCCTATGATCTCATGATAAAAATACAGGCATTTGGCCCACTGGATTATATTTACCACAGTTGCAGCATCCCCCGAGGTCACGTTTTCCCCATTTGTGACCTGCCCAGCCGGTTTCCAACAAACATAGTCAAATGCAGGATGTCAAATTTGCTAAAGGACTTTGACGGCTACCGGGAATTGCTTAACAACCAGGTGCAAAAAACAAAAAAAAAAGTTGTAAAATCAGCTGTGACTCATTTAACAGCTGCCTTGCTTTGCAATGGAAATATCTGGTTCCCATGGTAGTCGTAAGTTGAGGACAACTTGCATAGCAGTTTGAACTGCTCATGGTTCCAGGTTCTGGTTTATCCATTAATGAGACCTGCCAAGAGGTGAAGTAATTCCAATTATATGCTTTAATGGCATCCTCTGGGTTCCCCCACAATCCCCAATTGGGAGTTGATTGATAATTTGCCATCGTGCAAGCAAAGTGATTAGTGTTCTTCCCTTGAAGAAGAAATTGGACAGCCATTTGCCTGAAATAGAATAGGGTTTCCTGCTTCAGCAGAGGGTTGGACTAGAAGACCTCCAAGGTCCCTTCCAACTCTGTTAGTCAGTGCTGTGTAAAGGAAGCCAGCCAACATCTTGGAAGTACTTTACCAAAGCAGGAACGACAAACTATTTCTCTCCCTTGGATAGCAAAGGATAAAGAGTTTTCCCCAGCCAGATTTGAATTGGGGGATGTTCTTATTTCAAATCATTTATTTTCTTCAACCTTGCTTTTCCTCCGCGATGCTCTGGAGATCAGAATGAAGGCTAAAAATGAGCAAAATAGATTGTGCTGGAATAGTGTCATTTCCCACAATTTTTCCCCTAGACCAGTGTTTCTCAACCTTGGTGACTTTAAGATGTTTGGACTTCAACTCCCAGAATTCCCCAGCCAGCAAAGC
>JAEANM010016282.1:0-13327 GCA_017656035.1 Myanophis thanlyinensis
CACACACACGCACACACACACAGATTTTTACCCTTTCTTGCTTTCATTACTAAGGAATGAATGTTTCAATTTGCAACTGGTTGCTACATTTCCCCAAGGATGCAATCAGTGAGTAATATTAATTAGAAATTATCCATAAAAATAGAACAAGACTGACCTTATGTAGCCCGGATTCTGACTTTTCAGACAGGCTAATGATTCTCAGATCATACTGCACTGTACTGACTTTATCTGCACTTTAACTAGCAAATATATCTCTGAACAGACTTTACTTGATTCCAAAGACAGACTGGATTTATCACACTGTTCATCACCCATTGTCTTTTAAAGAAATATGACCCTTAAATAGTTGATTTCAGCACAAGTTGAATCCTATGTGTTCTTAGCGATGACTCTCCTGTTATAAAGATTTACAGGGTCATTGCAATGTTAAGTACAAATTGTGCTACTGCTCAAGTTTAGAAATGTGACATGTTTAAAACTTATTTATAGGTTAAATTAATTTCACACAACTGGGTTGGTCTGTTTTCACAGTTCTTCAATCCCCACAGAAGTTTATAATACTTAATCTTAAACTGATCAGAGAGTGATGTAACCATGAAAACATAGCTACAGGGCATTTTTCTACATTTAAGTCTTTTCAGTTCTAAATTTAATGTGTGTCTCACATGGCACAAGATATAAATTTGGATAGGTCCCCAGCTTATATAATTCCATTCTTGATGGGCATCCTCAGCATGGATATAACTATGTCCAATGTCAAGAACTAAGGTACTGTTTTAAGTATTCAGTCCAGCTAGGTCAGGAAGAAAAACCATTACATAGCAATAGTGATAGTATTATAATGATATCTTTTGGAATCCAACAAATCACACAATAGCAGCATAAACTTGTTATCAACTTCAGATGGAGATTCTTATCAATTACTACAGACTATAGCCACACTAGTATCTTGGTTTCCAGCAATAGCCTTCTGCATCACAGAGGAACCAAGAACCTATGTGGGAGGAATCCATGGAAGATTTATTTCCCATTCCTTGCCCGTGCTGCCACATCACATAATACAGATTAAATGTTTTACCAACAACAGACTCACAATTGCAAAATAGAGATAAAACTATAGAGTCTGCCTTCCTTTGGGAGGAAATTAGTTATCATAAATTCCCCATTGTTTAACATTTTGTTATGTATATATTCCAGAAGATAAAGGGTACTACAAACTGTCACACAGTGACAGAAGATAGTTTGAGGCACTATTCAATGAATAAACAACCTGTCCTCAAAGTTATGACTGCTTTCTCCCACATGTACTGTGGTGATGTGATTACATTTCAGGTACATGACAATCAACTCGCATTTGCAATAGACTGCAGTGGGCCGATCACAATGTTTGGAGAGGGTTTTATTGTCAGTTTCCAGCAAAAAAACTTATTTGGAATAATGGATTGTAAACATGGTCATAAAATCGAGTCTGTCATGTTGTGCCATGACTTTTGATTGCAACCACTTTTGACTGCAATTCCAAACTCCATTGTAATTGTAAATCAAGGACTATCCATATGAGAAAATTATTGCTGGTGATACCTGTCTGTATTTTGTAAGAGTTCAAAAAATGAGAATGCCAAGTATATTTTTTCAAGTCAATTATAATGTAACATCTGTAGGTTTTCTTAATAATAATAGAATTAGTGATACAGCATGATATTGTGACAGGTTCGCAGTAGGTTTGGAAACTATAGTCCAAGAATGCTCATTGATGTTTCTTCATTAAGTTGGAAGTAAATTTTCAATGGGTTCTGCATGACTTTTTAAAGTAAACTAAAAAGTTTATTTTTAAAGTAAATTTTAAAAAGATGTACTTTTTAACACTTTTATTATTAACAGGCAATGAAATACCATACATTTGAATGTAGCATGAATCTGGTATGGATCTTTCTTAAAACAGAAGGAAAATTAAAAGAAACTGTATAGGAAACAACAAAATTAATTGTTTCTAGAATAGAAATCTGGGATAAAGCAAGTAAAATGAAATACATCAGAAATCAATGCATTTAGATATAAAGGAAATTGCACCACAGGAATAGCGCAGGAGCAGCTATATATATATGAATAGGATCTTTAAAAGGTGTTCAGTCACAAGTTGAATATGAATCAACAGTGTGATGAAGCTGCAAAGAAGATTAATGAGCTGTAGAAATAGAAATAATAATTTCATTTTATTTTATACTAGTTTAATATCTCATCTGAAATACTTAGCTTTACTGTAGATGTCATTCTTTAAAAGAAGGAAAAACAATTTCAATTGGTTCATGGAAGAGTAACCAAAATAATCAAGAGAAGGGAAATCCTATGAAGGAAAGAGAATGTTGAGCTTGAACAAGAGCAAATGAACAATGTACTACCTAATTCCTGAAGAGATGACACATAAAATAATACAGAAACTTGATTTTATGCTTATTATTTAATTATGAAATTTATTTGCTGCCCATCTCGTATCCAACAATTCTGGATGGCTTATGTTTACCCTGAAGCCAAGGCTTCTTTTATTGGGCAGGAATAAGATACCTTACAATTGGGCAGAAAACATATTTGTTTTATGATGGTTCCTTCAAGATGGACTAGTTTTAAATTTTAAATAAAATATTTGGAATCTGCCATTGATGCAAAATTAATCAGCCCCTTTGTTGATAGCCAAGAGATTCTACATTTATATAATACTGGTGCCATGATGTTCTGGTTGCCAACAGGGAACATTTAAAACCCCAGTTTTGACCTATAAATTTCTACATGGCTTGGCAACTATGTACTTAAATATGTATATTTCAAATGGACTCTTTCTGTCCAGTACACATATTTCAACACTGACCTCCTCTTCAAGAGATCTGGGAAGAAGAAATCCTTCTATGTAGCTACAGTGGTTCTCTTAAGTGGTTCTCTGGTCTTCCACCAGAGCTCAAAATGGCAATGTTAGGAAGATAGAGTTCATTAAAAGGATTGAGAAAGACTGGAAAGAATAATTATCTTAACAAAAATAATTGCAACAATGTGCTGGAGTGTGAGTTTTCATTCAGCATGAATTTATATGGTTATGTATTTTTGACTATTTCTGTAAAATCTAGTAAGTAAATGCATCAAAAATGTATAGCCAACTTCTCGTGTAAAACTATTTTACTCATCTAAGCTTCAAATAAAAGAAGCCATTCACCGCATTTTAAGAATGCATGTTTATAGCTGTTGCTCCACTACACTGGGCACAATTAAATTAACAGGTTTTTAATCTCTAGTTATAATAAGATCTGTTTTGATGGGCTTTTAAACCCACACAAAATTTCAATGATGCCAACAGGTTTAACAAGTTGCTGAAGGTCCTCTTTCAGGAAGAGCCATAATAGGTAAATTTAGGGTATGTGGATGGGGGAAGATAAGAGTGACAGTATTAGGAACACAAGTTTGCATATATTAAACAAGCATACCATCTGGAGGCTTTATATAGTATTTTAGGGTTTAATATGATTGAGTTGGCCTTTACATTTTTTAATATGTGAATAAATTTAGGCTTGTTGCACTAAATGTCTAACAACACTTTCCTGCCCTTCTTCTCATCAGAATTGATATATGTACAAATGTATGCCAATGTGATAAAGGAAATGACAGAAATTGGAAGTCAGGAACTGTGACTGGTAGATCAGCTAGGAAATTCTATCCAATTCCTGAATATGCTTATCTGATTTTAGCAATAGCATAACGAATATACCAGTAGTAATGTGGAGAAGCTAAGGCTGTCCTGATTTTGCTGAATCTCTGATCTCAATTTTTCTCACCATGCTAGTCAAATTTCTGAAAACTGAATTTGAATGACATCTATGGGCTCTCTGCTTCAAATTATAAATTTAAGTTTGAAATAATTATCTAAATCAAGGTTAGATATTTTGGCTCCTTTTGAAAGCGCTGGACATCAATTCTGTTAACCCTCGCTGGCATGACAATAGCAGAGAGTGTGGGAGGAGCCCAAGAAGAAGCAATATTCATTCAATATGGGGCAATATAAATAAATGTAGCTCCTCCATAACAGACAGAAAAGAACAAGAAAGAAAGCAACATTGTCATTCCATGCATTGCAGGAATATCTGAAAAGCTCAAGAGATTTTTTAACCAACACAACATATATGTGCTTTTTAAACCCAAGAATGCACACACCCAGACACAAACTGAGCAATGTGATATATGCAGTACAATGAGTGAGACATGCAGATCTGTACATGTGAGAAACAAAATAACCACTTCACAAATGCATGGCACAACATAGTAGAACAGATCCATCAGGATTCAGCAGTTCAATTGCATTTGAAAGACAAATACCACTCTTTTGAATACAGAAAAGTCTTCAAAAGTCCACATTCTAGAAAGAGAAGACCACTTGTTTAAAAGAGGGGGTCAAAGAGTGTTAAATTGCGTGGGAAAGAAAACGAAGACGCCAAACCTTTGCAGACTTCTTTATTCACTCCTCTGATTCCAACTGGCAGGCTGCTGGCAGGACACCCTGTTTTAAGCAGGGGGCCTCTGGCAACCTGCAAAACAAAGGTATCCAGCGCAGCTGGCATGGACCAAGTAGAAAACCCTGTCTGCGCCTGAGCAGACACAACACCTTTCCCCACCTGGTAAGTGTCCATCTTCACTGTTTGCACCCAGCATGTGTATTCTGCAGCAGGAGCCTCCAGCCTCCATGGTCTCCTGGCCCCAGGTAGGGAACTGGTTATTCTACTTGCCGGTCGTGTTGTCATCATGCTCCCTCCTCCTTGGCTGTCTATGTGGGCACTCAGTTCGACCCAGTCTGGGTCTTCCTCCCTCTGGTCTGGTTCTTCCTCTGGGCTACCAGTCTGGTCTTGTTGCTCTTCCGGCTGTCTGTCCCTTAGCTTGTCCACATGTCTTTTCCATTCTCTGCCATCGCGCAGGAGAACGGAGTAAGACTGGGGTCCGGTGACTCTGGTGATTGTCCCAGGCACCCACTTTGGTAGACCTGAATAATTTCTTGAGTAGACCTCCCCCCCACTTGAAATGTCTTTACTTTTGGGGGGTTGTCAGTCTCCTGGTTATTCCACTGGTCTGGGTGTATGCGGTTGAGGATTATCCTGAATTTTTGGCCCATTAAGGCTTCTGCCAGGCTTTGTTTTGTCATTGCATTGGGTGTGATGTTTTGGAATGTTAGATATTTATTTACGTTGCTTTGTAAGACACCACTTCCCATGTGTCCCAGGGCCTCTTTGGTTGAGCGGATGGTGCATTTAGCCATTCCATTCCCTGCCAGATGAATAGGGGCTGAGATGGCATGCCTGATGCCCTGGCTGGTTAGGTAGTCTTTAAATTTTGTTGCTGTGAACTGTGGCCTGTTGTCTGACACCATGACATCTGGCAGTCCATGCGTTCTTGTAAAGTTTGGATGACTTTGTCAGTTGTGGTTGAGTGCATTGGTCCATCTTTAGTACGCATTGATTATAATGAATAGCATTTGTTCCTGGATTTGGCCTGCAAAGTCCATGTGGATGCAGGACCAGGATTTTCTCGGCTCTGGTCTTTTGGCATGAGTGGCATTGTTTAATTTTTCTTTCTATGTCCGAGTCCATATCTGGCCACCAGACATAGCTCCTTGCTAGTGCCTTCATGTGGACTATGCCAGGGTGGCCTTCGTGGAGTGTGTTCAGTATGTGTTTCTGTAGTGTCGTGGGAATGACAACTCTGTTTCCCCACAGTTTCCATGCTGGCTTGACAGTTCATGCTGCCAGTTTTCATACTTTTTAAATTCTGTGCCTTGTGGCTGCACCAACCCTTTATGATCCAATTGCACATGCGCACCAGTGTTCTGTCTTTCACAGTTTCCTTTGCTATTTGTTTGGCAGCTATGGGGGTTTCAGGCATGGTCTCTATGTGGACAATTTATGTCGCTGGTGCTGGGTCTTTGATATTTTTGTTGCCTATGTCTTTGCCCGGTCTGTGGTGGAGTGTGTAATTGTATGCCACAAAGAACCAGGCAGACATCGTGCATGAGAAGAAGGTGATGGGGGCTTCACTTCCATCAGGTAGTTGGTGGCTGAGGACTGCCCCAACTCCGAATGGGGAAGCATAGCATGTTAAAATTAGTGGCATCTGTTTGTTGTATTGTATCAAAATGCTTTGTGATGAGATGAGGATTTTTACTGTCAGGAAAGTTTGTTCTTCTGTTTGTCCCCACTTCCATTTAGCCATTTTGTACAGTAGCCAGTGAAGAGGTTTGGCCACTGTGGCTTTTTGTTTTAAAAATATGCCGTAGAAGTTTAAGAGTCCCAGGAAAGCTTGCAATTCTGTTTTGTTTTGTGGGGTCAGTGCCTTCTGGATTGCTTCTGTTTTTTCTGCTGTGGGGTGAATTCCTGCAGCGTCGATTTTATAGCCCAGGAATTCCACTTCACGTACTGCTATCAGGCATTTTTCTTTGTTTACTTTCAAGCCTGCATCTTTAAATTTCTGGAGCGTGGCACACAGCTTGGTGTATAGTTCCTCTTTGGTCTTTGCAGTGATGAGGATGTCATCAAAATAGGGGATGACACCTGGGATGTCCTGCAAGAGACATTCCATAAGTGATTGTAAAATTTCTGGGGCTATGCTGACCCCGAATTGCAGGTGGTGGCACTTAAAGCCCCCCCCCCTGTGTGTAACTATGGTTTAAGCCTCTGCTGTGGCTCTATCGACCAGCAGCTATTGATAAACCTGTGCCAGATTGAGTTTGGCGGATATCTTCCCTTGTCCCAGGGACTGCGGGAGATGTTGGACCACCAGGATGGGGTAGGCATGCAGCTGCAAGGCTTTGTTTCTAAGTGCACTTGTAGTCTGCACAAATTTTTATTGATTCATCTGGTTTGATGGGTGTTATGATGGGTGTTTCCCATTTTGTGTGGTCAACTGTCTCTAGTATGCCCTGCTTGATTAATTTGTCAAGTTGTTCATCAACCTTTTGTTTTAGTGTGAATGGGACATGCCATGGTTTCAGTCTAATGGGCATCACCCCATGGTCTACGCTGAACAATATGGGGGTCCCCCAGTATTTCCCCAGCTGTCTTTGATGCTGAGGACTCTGGACAGGTTCATTCCCAAGGCATCAAACCAGTTGAATCCCAGGAGGGTTGGCAGTTTCCCTTTAGCAACAATGATTGGCAAGTCCCCTTTGAATCCGTGATACTTCACCGGAACTGTCTTTGTGTCTAGCATGGGAATGTGGTTCCCTTGGTAGTCCCGCAGGGTCAGGTTGCTCTTCTTAAGGTCGGTCAGCAAGCTTTTGGGGTGCAAGCATTTCAGTTTGTCCCATGTGATTATGGTTACAGCGGAGCTGGTGTCTATTTCCATTGTGCATGTCCGGTCGTGTATGCTGACCAGGGTCCTGAATTTCTGGCGTTTCTTTTCCTTTTGGGGTTTGCTCACTTCTTTGATCTGGTGCATGTTTGCTGTGATTGTGTGGCAATCGTTGGCTTGTTGTTGTTGCCTGGCTGGTCCCCATTTCACCAGTCTGCTTCTGCAGTTTGGGTGGACTTGGGGTGGGTCGCTTGGCCCTGCAGGGAGAGGTGCCCTGCAAACTCTGGATAGATGCCCTTTCTTCTGGCATCTCTGCAGATTGAGTTCGGAAAGTGACAAATTACTGGGGGGGGGGTTGATTCCTGCCACAACCCCTGTAAGTGGGTGGTGGGATTCAGTGGCCATCTTGGATCCCTTAGTTGGTTTGACTCTATGTATGTTGTCTTCCTTGGCTGAGTCGAAGTTGCCATCATTTTCGATGTCCTTGTGGTGGACTGTTTGCATCTTTGGCTGGTTGCTGGGGTATTTCACTGTGGCTTCCATGGCTGTGGCTTCTTCCACTGCAATTTGCAAAGTTGGTGTGCTCCTGGCAAGCAATCTTCTTCTCAGCTTGTCATCTAGTAGTCCACAGACAAAGCAGTCCCTTAGTGTCTTTTCAAGTTCTGGTAACTTGCAGTCCATTGCGGTTTCCTGGATGGCCACAAGGAAGTCAGTGATTCCTTTGCCCTCCCTCTGGTTCTGGCTGTAAAATGTGAAGCATTGGGACATCTCGGATGGTTGTGGTGCGTAGTGATTTTTTAGCTTCTCGGGCAGCATTGTCCATGAGATCTCAGTCACACATTGCAGTGATGCAATCACTTTTGCCTTCATGAAGACTTGCGGTCTTCAGTGGCTTAGGAATACAGCCAACTTTTGGTCATCTGAAATGTCGCGCATGCCACTAGCCTTAAGAAAAAATCCGAACAACAATATGAATGTGTCCCCTGCTTCCATTTTGCATTGAAGTGGGTGAATACTGATGGGGATGGCATCTCAGCAGCCATGCTCGATCGCTGATGATTGTAGGTTGGCCTTATTCTCCGATCGCATCTTCATTGCCAGTGTTAAATTGCACGGGAAAGAAAACGGAGACGCCAAACCTTTGCAGACTTCTTTATTCACTTCTCTGATTCCAACTGGCAGGCTGCTGGTGGGATGCCCCCTTTTAAGCAGGGGGCAGGCCTCCGACAATCTGCAGAACAAGTGTGTCCAGCACAGCCGGTGCAGACCAGGTAGAAAACTCTGTTTGCACCTGCGCAGATACAACAAAGAAGTTATCTAAAATTCAACAGCCCTCTCTCAACCGGGGTGGGGGGGGGGTAGAGATATGACACAAGCTATCTTTTGTTTACAACATAGTCCTTTCAGCACTTTCCAAAAGGTTCCACATCAATTTGCACTGTTTAGGTGACTCTAGGACACAGATAAACCTCAAAGTAATCTCTTGAAAAAGCACCTGTGGGGCTTCCAGATTTAATGTTAAGGAAACATGGGGGCAATGGGGGCTTATTGTACTTTTATTGTTTTTATATTAGGTTGTTATCCTTTTAAGCCATCCAGAATCATTGGCAGTGAGCTGAGCAGATATATAAATTTTCTTAAATAATTAAATTTAATTGATTAAGGTAAGATGAGATAATGAATAAGAAATAAGAGTGAAGTTTCAGTCCCTTAATAGTTAAAGATGACCAATGTCTAATGGTCATTAAAATGAAAACTAAGAAGCATATCTATTTTAATTTCATCTTTATATATCCTCTCCTATTTGTGTGCCTTAGTTATAGATATTAAATCAGTGACTGTTTTTATACATTTATTGTTTTACAGTATATATTTGTCATTTTTGTGTGAGATGGGTGACTTTTGCAAATGATATATTGTATGTATATGAAAATCTACTTATATGAAATCATTATAGATTAAAGTACTGTTGAGTAATATTTCTATTACATCTGCTCTTAAGTTGGCCCAAATTAATTATAAAAAAACAATCTACTTTCAAATAATCAATTAAACAACATGATGCTCTGTAGATGTGTAGATAGATGTAGATAGATATAGAGATGTAGCCAATTTGCTACCTTTTTATAACTACTTTTGGTGAAATATCAAGAAAGGAAGAAAGCTGTAGTGAGTAGTCAGATGGTATAGCAATTAAGATACTGACTAGAAACCAGGAGACTGTGAGTTCTAGGCCTACCTTGGGCCTGAAAGTCAGTTGGGATGACTTTGGGTCTCTCACTCTCCTCCAGCCCAGCATCCCTCATGGGGTTGTAGGGAAAATAGGAAACAGCAGTATTAGGCATCTTCATTGCTAAAAATATCATTAAAATATAAAAATGCAGGATAAAAATGTAATAATAATAGTATCATCCATGATGGTCATGTGCAGATGTACAGTAGCTTGCTGCCATTCACTGCTGGTAGTCTTATTATTTGCTGCTCTGGGTGATAATTTCTCCCCCAACTTTGAGGCCTATAGTTCAGCCCTAAATTACCTTCCTTGTTGCATAATTGCTTGGGATAGCCATGCCTCTAAATTATTTTATCTATTTCTTTCCCTGTTAATCATTACACACTAACATTACATATTATCCTTTTGGCTGTGAATACTGTATGCTTTAAAATAGAGGAACTTCTTTGTTGGGAGACAAATTCTAAAAATGGAAGACATTAGTATGTAGTGTTTGAAAGGATAATGGCTATCTCTCTCTATTCAACCCTTAACATGATAGTTTTCCTAGTCGGTAGCATCAATCCTACTGTCTCTACTTTTATTTTAAGAAGTTGTCTCAGTCAGTGAGTGAAATGTATGAACTTTATTATGCTTACAAATTCTATTTCCCAAGATGATGAATGCTTTGATGATATTGTCCATATAATATATATCTATAATAATATAATGTAGAAATTTGAATACACAGTCCTGCTAATCATCCAGCAAAAAAATTGGGTATGTTACATGGATGAAATTTTTGCCATCATCAAACCTACCAGACTAGAAGAGATATACCATCTACTCAACTATGTATTCACTGGGGTCAATTTTCTGCTGAGGAAGAAAAAGAACAATGACTCCCTTCCTAGACATTGACATAAGGAGGCAAATGACCTGTGTATACTGAAAATCTATGCACACAGACCAAATTCTTAATTTCATAAGCAATCACCTCACTACACACAAGAGGAACTACATCCAGACCCTTTTCAAAAGAGCCAAAACACGCTGCTGCATTGAGACATTAAGAAAAGCAGAAGAGAAACATCTTTTCAAAGTTTCCTTCCACAATGGCTATCCAAAATATTTCATAATACGATCCTTGTCACCCAAACCCTGACAAAATACAACCACAACACAAAAACAAATCCTGCCATACATCAAAGGAACATTCGAAATGGCCAGAATACTGAAATCCCTAGGAATAATGTTAGCTCACAAACCCACATTTACACTCAGAAAAGAGCTATCTAAAATAAAAATAAAAAATACAGAAGGAAGACAACAGCAACATAGTATACAAAATCAATTGCAACAGTTGTAACCAATTCTATGTGGGACAAACAGGAAGGCAATTGAGAACAATGTTTCATGAGCATCAACTAGCAGTAAAATGGCACAACCAAAAATCCCTGATCTTAAACCACATTGATAACGAACAACACCGGTTTGATTGGGAAGGAACAAAAATCATTGGCCATGCCAGCACCCACTATGAATGTGAATTTGTTGAGGCCTGGTATTCTACCCAAGGAGCAATTAACAAACATATTGACCTAGATCCAGCATATGAATACACAAGAAATCAGACCATTCAAACAACCAATCAATAAAAGAACCAATCAGCTGTTCAGAATTTAAACAAATGACCAACTGACCACACTGGCACACAAGACATTTATAAGCTAAGGAGAATAAGATAAGACAATCCTGCTGATGATGTTACCTAGTCTGGTAACGAAACTAAATTGAAACAAACTTGGAGAGCAAACCACTGCCAAAATCTAAACACTGAGCTAAAGGTATTTTCTATTATTTCAAAATATATATCTGTGTCTAGGTAGGTAGATTCTTGCATCAGCAGTTAAGTTTTCAATATATTTTCAATGGACATTAAGACAAAACCAAGTACAATACATAGATTGACAGACACAACAACTTCCAAACTGTTGTCATATTATTTCACAAGTTTTCTATCCCAAGTACAAAATCCCTTGCACCTCATCTAAAATAATTAGAGTATCTGTTTTGAAGTAAGTAGAAAAGGCAGCTAGGATATCTGCTGAATTATCACTGAGTTAGGAAGTGTTGTCCCCCAAGAACTTGTCAAAAAACAATCCCAAGTGATAAAAGAAGTTTTATTTCAGTGTGAAGATATTGCTGCATCTTTCAACTAAGTGATACTAGCTATAGTCAAGATATACATATACATGTGTTATGTAAATGGAGATACACCTTTTAATGATACATGAGAATGGGATGTTAGAAAAAGAGAAAGAGACACTTCAGTTGCCTTCATTTATTGATTATATTTCATTTCTATACCATTTCCCATATTACAAAATTCCCGTTTTTAAGGGTATTAAATGTTTATTTTTCAAGTAGGGTTGTTAAATATTTATCTTGTTTATTTAAAAGTTAAACATATACTTTCTTTAATCAACAAATTCAGAATAGTATTACTGAAATAGACTTATACCAAACAGCTCTCAAAAATGAACTTAAATGTCACTTAAATGACATTAAATGGGAATTTAGAGAAACAATATATACGGAATTAGAAAAGCATTAAAATGTTTTTAAATGTTGAAGCAATTAAAAAAGTTTTACCTTCCAGGTGCCTAAAAACAAGTTAAGCTAAAGTATGCTAAAGACATCTTAGCCAGAGCATTACAAAAAGACCTCTTCTTCTTACCAAAATTCTCTTTCAATGAATGAGAGTTCACCTTGAAATGAGATGACCTTTGCCTTTAATAAGCAGGACCCGGTGCTTTTATTAAAATGATAAAATCAGTTCCTTTTATATGTCCATACAGTATTACAATAAATGCACAAAAGAGATGGAGCTTTTATCATGTGTGACACTGCTTTTATCATTTGTTCGTTTCCCCAACATTCCCTGTGTATACTTACAGATTGCCACAATTATTTTATTTTATGCTGCCATTTCTAAAGTAAGTTGATATTATTGAGCATCTTTTGAACGCAGGTTTCCTGTTCAAGTCAGACCCACTTTGCCACAGTTCTGCCTTAGACTTTCAGCATGGCAAATGCTCAAAGTAGTTCTTGTAATTGGTTGTATTTTGTGATGTTTGATTTGTGTACTGCAGGTCTTCTTGAAATGACTGTATGATTATGCTGATAAATACTGTTTAGCTTTTTCATTCAGAGATTACATCACTATGGGGTGAGAGAATGTACACATTTAACAAGTAGAAATGCAAGTATAAAAAGTATTGCAAACTGAATTCCTTAGTATTAGAAAAACATATAATTTAAACATTTGGCAAACAGGATAAAACTCGGAAGGAGACTGTTCTAATCCCAGTTTTTTCAAAGAATGTATTAATAAATATTCAAATGTTTCCCCCAAAAAGAGTGCATGTAGGTTTATTTCTTATTGTTTGTGTTACACAGAAATTGTATATTTGTACATATGTATTAAGCAGTACTGCCAGCAGAGTGAAACTGATCTGTTTTGTGATGTGATGTACACTATAGTTACAGATATACCTGCTACTAAGCTCTGCTGAAGGCAGTGGAGCCCAGCCTTAACTAAAACTAACTGGTTAAGGAAAAACAATTTCCCAATTACATTAAACTGGGAATACCAGTGAAACATTGGTAAAACATTCCTTTTTTTTGGTAAAACAGTAAGAAGCAGGAAGAATTTGACTGGATTATTTGATGGACTTTGGAGCTTTGAATATTGGACTTTTAGGACTTTGAGAATACGAAATAAATCAGGGGATT
>JAEANM010016283.1:0-13327 GCA_017656035.1 Myanophis thanlyinensis
TGTTTTTATGTTTTATATGTATGTATGTATGTTTTGTTTCTGTCTGTTTTATGTGTTTGGAAAAAAATAAACAAATTGAAACTGTTCTGGCAAACTAACAGAATAACAGAGTTGGAATGGACCTTGGGGTCTTCTGGTCCAAATACCTGCTTAGGCAGAAAACCTAATACAATTTCAGACAAAGGTTGTCCAATCTCTTCTTAAAAACTTTCAATGTGGGAGCATTTACAACTTCTGAAGGCAAGTTCTTCCACTGTTTTATTGTGCTCACTATCACTGTCTCGCTGAAATTTCCTTAGTTCTAAGTGGCTTCTCTCTCTTAATTAGTTTCCATCCATTGCTTTTTGTCCTGCCTTCAGGTGCTTTGGAGAATGTATTTTCTATCCTTTGTTTTTTCTGATCACCAAGTATGAGATCTGGTGTTCACGTTCAACCCTAAGCTTACAAATATTTTTTCCCCTCCTTTGGGAATCTGTAGTCATGTTGCCCAAAGTAGATGCTGTCATGAACAAAGAATGAGCTTTGCAAAACTCTTTTAACCTATTGCCTTTATTGGTGCATTTGCCCAGTCCTAATCTGGGCCCTTTGCAGCATGGCAAAATATCCTATTAGGATCCACATTAATGAGCTGGTAGTTTCTGGAACTTCTGTCTAGCTACCAGAACTACTAACCACAAGAGCGAGATATTTATGCCATTGTGAAAAATGGTGCACCATCCAACAGAGAAAAAAACTAAGGCAAAAGCAGAGATGAATAAAGCCAGAGAGTGCTGTACTAACGTTTGAAATTCATGATTGATTTTCAACTCAGGCTTCAAAATATGAATGAAATTAACATTTTTATTTCACTGATTCCACCCCTTATTCATTTTCAAGAAATGCTGTCTCTTTAAAACATTCAGTAACCTGCCATATCTGTCACTAGGCTTCTGAGACTGAAATGAAAAAAAAGCATCTGTTTGACAGATTAGCTATGCTTCAGTAACAAAAGTTGGAGAAGCATCAAGAATGTTCAAAGGGTTTCATTTGGCCCTCCTTCTGGCCATTTCAAGAAATAAAAAAAAGCAGTTGGAAAGCGACCCCGATTTGCAAACAAAGTGGATGGGTTCCATGCTGGGTAGGATCACTCCTGCTTTTCTTTGAGTTTGTCAGGCTCTTGACTGCTTGTGTGGGTGGCAAATTTCAAACCCAGATTAAACTGAAAGGCAGACAGTTCATAAGTCAACAGAAGACTTTATCTCAAAACATGCATCCAACGTTCAACCACAGGATATGAAAGGTAACAGCAGGGAGTTGGATTAAGGCCGGCTGCTCTGGATGGTGTTTGAAGGAAGCATATCTTCAAATGCTGCCATCAGGTAGCCTTTTGATTTTCTTCTCTTGCCAACTGAGCTAGTGAACTTGAAGGATTTTTGTTCCATGCATCCTGATTCTTGTGAGTAAACAATAGCTCAGCCTATATTAACAGTAGGAAAATATTAATAGTCTTTCTCTCTCTCTCTCTCTTTCTCTCTCTCTCTCCCCCTCCCCCTTCCCATCCTGTCTCCCTCTCTCTCCCCTCTCCCTCTATCCATCTCCATCTCCATCTCTCTTTCTCTCTTGTGAGAGAGTAAGTGTTTCTCTGTAGAGCAATTTAGAAAAAATATAGAAGGGAGAAAGTATGACATGCTTTACTTTCATGTTTTAAATCTAAAGGCCAATTCAAGGTGAAAATGCATTAAACCGCAAACGTCTAGAATGCTGAATAATAAAGAACTAGCACTTTCACTATTGATTGTTTTTTTTACAAAAATATTGTTGTGTCTGCACATGCATGGACAGGGTTTTCTATCTAGTCCATGCCTGCCGTGCTGGACACTTTTCCTGTATGGGCTGCAGGGTTCCTGCCCCTCTTTAAAAGGGAGTGTGCTGCCTGCAGCCCCCCATTCCTGACTGAGCAGCTGAACAATAAAGAAGATTCCTCTGACCAGGCCTGTGCCTCTTCTTTCACGCCCACACAACACTGGTGATGAGGGTGGGATCGGAGAATAAGATCAGAAATTGGAGAATAATCAGGGAATCAAAGAAACAAACATGATGGCCACTGAAATGACCACTTCCATGTCATTTGTATACTCCAATGCGAAGACAGAAGCATGGGATGCTTTCATCCTACGTTTCGGATTTTTTCTCAAAGCAAGTGGGATGAGAGATATTTCGGATGATCAAAAACTGGTGGTATTCTTAAGGCACTGCAGACTGCAAGTCTTCACCATGGCATGGGTGGTCACATCCCCCCAATGCGTGACAGATATATCCTGGACCACTTTGAAAGAAAGGTACACTTTAGATATATCCTTGCCAATACTCTCCCCAGCCATCTGAGATGGCCCAGCGCTACATGTTCTACAATCAGATCCAGAGAGAGGGTGAGGGGATTGCAGATTTCCTGACGGCCATCTGAGAAGTGGCCATGGACTGCAAATTCCCAGAGATGGATAAGACACTGCAGGATCATTTCATTTGTGGCCTCATGGACAAAAGCTCAGAAGAAGGCTGCTCGCCAGGAGCACCCTCCTGCTCCAAATAGCTGTCAAGGAAGCCACCACCACAGAAATCACCAAAAAAATCCCCAACCCTGGCAGCCACAGAGCCCAGACAGTCCACCATGGGGACATAGAAGATGGTGGCAACACAGACTCATCTGAAGAGGATGACATACACAAGATCAAGCCAACCAGGGGGTCCAAAATGACCACATGCAGGGACTGTGGCAGGAATCACCCCCAGGCAAACTGCTGCTACCAGCAAACCATATGCAGAAGATGCCAGAAGGGGCACTTCTCAAGAGTCTGCAGAGCTTCCCTACCAGTGGGTAGGGACCACAGCAATCAAACCCAAATGAAATCAGGACAGACGAGATGGGGAAAACACAGATCAAGAAGGTACAGCAACGACTGCCATACAATCACCATAGACACACACCGAACCTAAAAATCAAAAAAGCCACAAAAGAAAAATAGATGGCCAAAGATCAAAACCCTGGTCAGCATCTACAGCAAGGCATGCACAATGGAAGTGGACATGGGCTTCACAGTGAGCATAATGGCTTGGCAAAAAAATAAGAAGAATAAACCTGGAACTAAAACTGGCAGACCTACAGAAAAGTGAGATGGCTTCTCACTATAAGATTACCAGAGGAACCACATCCCAATCCTAGGCACAGGAACAGCGCCAGTCAGCTAACATGGCTTTGCAGGAGGCCTGCCACTCATCATAGTAAAAGGAAAACTGCTGAGCCTCTTAGGGCTGGATTGGTTTGATGCACTAGGAATGAATATCTCAGGAGTCTTCAGCATCTCACACCAACCCAGCTAGGACATCACCAAAGAATTTGAAGATGTCTTTAACGGTGAGCTGAGGAAATACTGGCGGACCCCTGTCTTCTTTAGTTTAAACCCTGGGGTGGCACCCATCATGCTAAAGCCCCGAAGAGTCGCCTTCACATTAAAACATAAGGTCAATGAATAGATTGACAAATTGGTCAAGCAAGGCATCCTAGAACACATTGACCACACAAAATGGGAAACCCCCATCGTCACACCAATAAAACCAGATGGATCAGTGAGAATATGTGCTGATTATAAATGCACCATTAATAAAGCACTGCAACTACACACCTACACCCATCCCGGTAGTACAACACTTCCTACACTCCCTGGGGCAAGGGAAAAAATTTGCAAAACTTGACCTAGCCTAAGCCTACCAACAACTACCAGTCAATGAAGCTACCGCAGAAGCACAAATGATAGAAACCCATAGAGAAGCCTTTAAATGTCACCGCCTACAATTTGGGGTCAGCATAGCTCCAGGTGTTTTTCAATCACTGATGGAACATCTCTTATAGGACTTATCCAGGGTCATCTCCTACTTTGATGATGTTCTGATCGCCACAGCCAACAGAGAAGAACTCAACACCAAACTACATGCCACACTCAGGAAATTCCGGGATGCAGGGTTGAAAGTAAAAAAGTAAAAATGCCAAATCACAGTATCATAAGTAGAATTCCTGGGTTATAAGATAGATGTGGCAGGAATTCACCCAACTCCAGACAAGACAGAGGAAATAAAAAAGCACCTGCCCCTAAAAATAAAAGTGAATTACAGGCTTTCCTGGGGCTCTTAAACTTCTACAGCATGTTCCTGAATCAGAAAGCCACAATAGCTGAAGCCCTGCATCGCCTCTTAGACAAAACAGCCATCTGCACATGGGGCCAGGCAGAAGAAACCACATTGAGACAGTAAAAAACTTAATTTCATCAAAAAGCCTGGTAATTCAGTACAGTGAAAGAATGTCCATACTTCTGACCTGTGACACCTCCCCTTTCAGAGTCAGGGCAGTCCTAAGCCACCAGCTACCAGACAAGCACGAAGCACCCATCACATTTTTCTCATGCACATTGTCAGCTGTCAAGAGGAATTACAGCCAGCTAGACAAGGAAGCACTAGCAGCTGTAGCCGGAGTTAAGAGGTTTCATGGATACCTCTATGGATGCAAATTACAACTAATCACCAACCACAAACCACTGCTAGGACTCCTTGTGGGGGATAAACAGCAAATCTTCTCCCCCCAAATGACACACTGGACAGAATTCCTCGCTGCCTACAACTACATGCTCACCCACAGACTGGGCATAGAAATAGCCAACACTGACACCTCAGCAGATGCCCAATCAAGAGAGAATTAGAAGACCCAGCACCGGTGGCACAAATCCTCATAGACAGCATGAGCGAAACACCCATCTCAGCGAGTGATATTACAAAAGAAATAGAAAAAGAAAACATATTAGCCTGAGTGCGCCAGTGGATCGGGAAAGGCTGGCCAGTGCAGCAAGGCATGGAATTCAAAAAATTTGAGAAATGCATTAAACCACAAACATCTAGAATGCTGAATAATAAAGAACTAGTGCTTTCACTGTTAATTGTTTTTTACAAAAAATATTGTTGTGTCTGCACATGCATGGACAGGGTTTTCTATCTAGTCCATGCCTGCCACACCGGACATGTTTCCTGTATGGGCTGCAGGGTTCCTGTCCCCTCTTTAAAAGGGAGCAGGCTGCATGCAAACCCCCATTCCTGGCTGAACCGCTGAACAATAAAGAAGATTCTTCTGACCAGGTCTGTGCCTTTCCTTTCAGACCCACACAAAAAATATGGTAGCTGTTTCCTAAAAAAATAAAAAAAATATTAAAGATGTTATTAACTTGGACATGAAAAGGAGAAGGAGAATCTTTTAATTGTTCAATACAGAAGTAAAACTGTAAAGGAGGAAGAAAAACACACTCAACTGAAATAATGACTAGGTTATTTATCAGCCTTTTTGTGCTTTATTGAAGACTGGTGAATTTATTTTTCCTGTGCAGAACTATAGGAAAAAAAGCAGACCTATTGGAAAACTCAGACGGAGACTATTGATACTGAAGGAGCCAGAACTAACAATGGGTGGAGCCGTAACTTATTTTAATATTCCAATCCTGAAATGATGAAAATAAACCTTATTGATTGCATTGACTACTCCAGATAATGAAACAGAGCAGCAATGATACTTATTCATTCACACATCATGAGTGGGAAACATACAGAACAAACATAGAAATCTGTTGGAAGATACTTGCATGAATCTGGGGTTTCTCTCTTCATGCCTGCCAGATTTTTTTTTCTTTTTTTCTTTTTAAAGTTAAAAGGTAATATAAAACAGACCAATTTCAGCAAGAAGCGCCGAAAAAGATGTGTATAGGTTTGTTGGTATTTGGGAACTACAGAGACAAACCTCATTAGTAAACACAGACAGCCTTTTCCTTCACTGTTGAGCCTAATTCCTTTTCAAATGGGAATTTTGACTTCAAGAAAGCAGATATCACTAGCAGTGATATTTGCCAGTACCATTTTAAGCAGGTCATGTGTTCAGGCTTCTAGTGCCCTGTCTTCCTCTCATGGGCGAGTCTCAGCTCATTAGCTCCTGATTTAATCAGACTACAGTTCAGCGTTTGATATAGTTCAAGCCATAGTTCAGACAATAGTTCTGCTGTCCTTTAAAGCTAGATGGGATTAAAGTTCCTAGAACTGCCATCAGCTCTTCTAGCAGGAAATCCACACAGTCAGCTTCTTAAAGGCACGGTGATGGAGATGGCAGCCTTTGCATTTCCAGACCATTACTTGACTGGATCAGTGGTGGAATTCAATATTTTTTTTACTATCAATTCTGTGAGTGTGGCTTGGTGGGTGTGGCTGGGGGGGTTCATGTGACTGGGTGGGCAGTTTCTGTAAGCAGGGCAATAAAGTTTAGGCTAGAAACAACACCAGAATTGTTTTTTTCCCTTGACTTCCTTACAGGATTAATCCTATAAAGTAGAAAAAAAGAAAAGGAGATTTTTTTCTAATAACTGGTTCTCTTAACTGCTTAGAAAATTTACTACTGGTTCCAGTGAACCTGCTAGAACCTGCTGAATTTCACCTCTAGACTGGATCCCATAATCAAAGCCCGGGTCATGTGATGTTTTGCTTAATTTTATTCAGAAAGGCTCAACTTCATTTTCGTTGGCTGACTCCAATTCTAACATCAAAAAGCTTTGAGAAATAACACATCTCCCAACCTACTTTTACCACATCAGGCCTAATTTATTGATATTGTCCCCATTTACTGACTTTTTTAAAAAAGCCAAAGTGTCCCTAACAATGCATCCTTCCTTCAGATAACCACAAACGAAAATCATGAGAGCAAATGCACAGAAACAGAATTCGTACTCTGCAATGAAGGTAAATTTCTCCATTTCTCAGGGGGAAAAAGTCTGAATTCAAGAAACTTTTAAACTTGCACAGGAATATTTCATTTTATCTTCCAAGGACAAGATGAAGAAAGTGTTCACCTTCCCTTTCTTATCTTTACAAAGATAAGTGTAAGAAAGCAAAAAATTTAATTCCCTTTGAAATACCCAGAGATCATCATGAAACCATTCACATTATTTTGATTTCATTAAGACATTAAAGATTAATTGAATGGCTCTTTGCTTAGCTTCTTATCCAGATTCCTTTTCCAATGATGGCTTACATCTTTAAAATCTGCAGAAGATTTTGTAACTTAAAAGAGCCTTCAAAAGCATCTAGGTCATGTTCCTTAATTGTTCAGTGAAATATATACTTTTTTTTCACCCAAAGTGATTCATATTTCCTACTGAAAAGGCAATTCAGTGTATCTATCAAATGAATATTCTATTAATCCACTATCAACTAAACTGTGGAAAGAGGAGTAGGTGGCAGTTAAGGAGAAGGGAATGTGCAGGCATCCATGTGTACAAATATTGGGGAAAGCAGATGAAAAGCATAGTTTAGAAGAAGAATTCCTAAAAAAGAAGGAAGGAAGGAAGGAAGGAAGGAAGGAATAGGAGAATGATGAATTGGGTCTCCTAATGGCCGTAATCAGGATTTAGGATTATTAGCCCTATAACCAACCTATCTGGACTGGATTTTCTGAAGTTGTCTTAAGAAACAGCCATGAGTAGTATGGAGAAAACAGTTTAGTTAGGTCATAGCATAGAATTCCACCAAGTAGAGAGACTATGAAATCATTGCTGAGAATCAAACTGAAGCCAAATGACTTTTATGTTTTCAGAATGGGGGAAAAGATGAAGGAAAGACATAAATTTTGTTATATCTGAATGTCAAGTGAAATTGTTTTTAATATATTAAGAAAGAGTATATTACCTAGATGCAAAAACACATACAATAAGTGAAAGGTTTTAACTTATAAAACCGTTTTATTTTGCCCAGTTTTAACTCCCTCCCCTCTTCTTCTCCCTCTCCCCTCATCTTTTCTCCTCTCCTCTCCTCTCCTCGCCCCCCCTCCTCTCCTCTCCTCGCCCCCCCTCCTCTCCTCTCCTCTCCTCTCCTCTCCAGAGCTGCCCATCTTCTACCAAATTACTTTGAAGTAGATATATGTGAGATATAGGCTTTCTCATGCCTAAATTATTTTATTTGATCCTTTCTGAGTTTTGTTGAGGGATTAGACTTATTTTTTTTCTTCCCAAGCATCTCTGGGTAAAATCCAACACTGATATTTGATTTCATTTTATAGCATTAAAACAATCAGATTATAAGATGATAACACAGAAATGGATCTAAATATAACATTCATCAATGAAATCAGCAAGTCTTTATTTAATCATCCTACCAGAAATGTCAGTGATGTAAAATAAAAACATTTATGAACAGAAATTGAACAAAAGATGTATATCTCATGAGCGTACATGACCATCCACAGAAAGGGGTCCCCAAAAGTCAAGATGGTGGTCATGACTGAGTACTAAAAGCCCTGTTCCTTCTGACATCCCATACATATACAAAAGGATAGGATTTCAATTGTGTGGTTGCAATGGACATTTCTTTTTTGACCCCACCATCCAGAAGAGGTATGAAGGCATAGTATATATATATTTTTTAAAAAGTTGAGAATATGCATTTGCTTATTTTGTTACAAAATGATATGGGTTTGGTTTGACATAGTGAGCACTGTGAAGAAAAGAAAACATTAAGCAGATAGGGTTGGGGGTATTTTTCTGTTGTGTCGGAATAGTAGGAACCAGGAAGTGCATATGCATGCATATATGTATGTATTATTTATTTTACTGTTGCCTTATTATTTTATCTTTACTTTTAAAGATCCCTGAAAATCACTTGTCATGTTCCATTTTCTCCTTTTAAATAAAACAACGAACTGCTGAGAAAGAATGCATAAAAAAACAGCAGGCCTTGTCCTTGTTGCAGGAAATAATGTCATAAATGGTATCTTGCAAATATTAAGTGTCAGCAAGGATGCATTCTTCATCCAATTACCTTTTATTTTATGGAAGATACAGCCTTCCTCACAAGTCTGCATAAAACATTTACAATGCCTTTGCCGTTTCTCGCTGTACTGTTGCATTTGGGAAAGATGCAAGTGACAAGTGAATTGAGACTTATAAATAAAAGATTATGGACATTACGGTAACTTTAGGAGCCTGAGTAGCTTTTGTGTGCTGGTAAAGGCACTTGACCACTGGCAACTCTTACAGGCATTTGGCTTCTCAGACAGACATGCCTTTGGGATGCCTTGTCTACAGGAGTTGTCTCGAAAAATATCTCTGATGCTGGAAATTCAGTAATGCATTGCCTCTGGAGCCATTGTCAATGTCTTATGAAAAAATTATTTTCAAAATGACAAAAATGGAAATCAGTAAATTGTATGCTAATCTGAAATCTAGCTTCATGTAAATAGAAAAAAAATATTTCCAATGAATCTTCAAGATTTTATTTTTTTTTTACTTTAGTTTTCTGGGATTGTATATTTGAGGGAATTCTTCAGAAAGCAAGAGCTAATCCCATGCTTAAATAGCTTCCTTTTCTGCTGGCTATTAATCTTCCTTGTTACACAAGGGATGCCCATCTGAATTGAAACTGAATGCAAATGGATAAATACATGTAGCTATTCTGCCACAGTGATGGGAACCCTGATTGATCATAGTTTATTGTCTGATTGGAAGAAGTTCATACAGTTTCTGTATATTTGTCCTCACATGGAAGTCCTGCAGACTGACATTATGCTCATACAGTGTGTGAGGCAGTATACCCATGAAAATGTAACATGATATGGGCCTGTTTATTTTATAATTGGAAATAATTCTACATTCAAAATCTGAGGATACCTCATAGCCTTCCTTCACCAATTGGACACTGACTAATGCAATAGCCCACATTTACACTATAATATACCACAGATACACTATAATAGTATGTGTAGGATTTTTACAATCCTTGGAAGGACACATGATGATTATAACTTACTTTTTTAAAAAAAGTATGAATCTGTAATGCTAAAAAGTATATATTATTTGTGAGTAATATATGTTCCCTATAGGTGAAGAATACTACTTGCCTTTTAATATTTGAAAGAAAAAGATACAGTCAACATCTATCATACTGTACTTTCCCGAAAGCCAAGAAGATAAATTCATTGATATTTTAAAGAAGCTCACAAGTACTGAAAGGAATAAAAACACAGAGGACCATAGATCCGTTCCAATTCCCAGCAGATGTTTTATGAGAAATAGTTGTCACCATGATGAGACTGAAATAATTCAAGGAAACATCAGTGTAAGTTGAAGATAATCACCAATCCACAGAGTTCATCCAATGGCCCTGCATTTGCTATGATATCATCATCTTCTGTTGCTCCTGTACAGTGGTCTGAAACTGGCAAAAATAAAATGGCACTAGATTTATTCTGGGACATCCTTGGGAGATGGAGAGGTAAAAGTCAAAAAGATCAGTCTGGAAACTTCAATTGTGTAGTCATAATTTCTGCCTTTTCTTTTTTGATCTGTTCCTGCAGATTCCCCTGGCTTGATTAATTCAATGAAGAATTGCAAAATTCCGTATCAGGAAACACTGTTATGTTTGATGGATTTTCCACCACATATTTCTATTTAATGAAACTTTATGAGAGACACACCTCATTTAAAAATGTGTTCTTTTTTTTTAAGTGAGATTTTGACCTTCTGAAATATTTGACAGAACTGACTAAAATAATTATGTTAATAGTCTTTCAAAGTGTATTTTTTCAAAACTTCTCAATTTCTCCATTATGCTATACTAACCTATCCCCCCAATTTTAATGTACTGTACTAGTATATTAGGCTTCATCCTCATACGTAGGGTAGTTGCTGGGAACATGAAGGAAAGAAGAGGACAATAGAACTCAATCTAGAAACATGAATATTTTATAACTATCTCCGTAATATGTTAGATAATACCCAAATTATAGGTCCAGTTGGTATCCATCTATATCATTCCATCCCAAGGGAGATACAATACAGTATGTCAAAGCAGCAAAATGGAATGGAAATGGAAATTGGTTCCATGCAATAGCAGTTCATTGTAGCATGCTCACATACAGCATCTAATTTGTCAAAGTAAGAACACACTGTGAAAGCTGTACATGAGTATTTTTTGTACTCTTGCCTACACACACTCGTACTTTTTTTCATTTTTTTAAAGCTCTTATCTAGGAGAGATTTTTTTTTTAGAAAAATAAGTGCTGCAGATAAAAATGAAATGCAAATATATTCTGTGTGCCACCAATCCATTCCTTAACATGGTACTATCATAACCATAGTACTGCATAGAAATAGATGTCATACCATGAGATATCTACTCCCACCTGAAACTTCTGAGTTTTATCGAAAAATTACACTACAAAGAACCTATGGGGGAAAAATATGTGTGCGTGTTTCACAGAAGAGTTTAGGTATCGATCAAGGATGAGTGGGACAGCCTCCGTTTTTGTCTGCCTTCCAACTGCTTTCCTTCCAGAGGGATATAGATTTTAGGAACTGTATCTTCCCAGGAGTTCTGAACATAACCAAGGTTGAATGTGTGTCCACTCTTCATGGAGTACATCACTCTGCCAATTACAAAGTGCAGTGATGTAGCCATTCTGCTGATTAGAAGAGGGGTGCTACTTGGTGCAGTCATTTCAAATTGGTGCTCAGCTTGCATCTCTGACAAAGAACTCTGTCTACAATCTGCACTGCCTTACAAGGACAGGTCAAAAGGTTGAAAGCTTGAGATCTTATGATCAGTAAGGATTATATTGTCTACCTTACCAAGAAGCTATTTTCTAACGCCAATAGCTAAAAGACTGCGTTTGAACATACTGTATACTCTGATAGGGTGGTAGCTGTACATTTCTCACACTCTCCTTGAGTCAGTTAACAGAGCTAATCTATAAAACTCCCATAAGATAGTGATTTTATTATGCACGCAAAGGGTGCATTGATGTACTAGGTGTGACTCAGGATTTCATGGTCAACTGTAAACTTGCTTCTGACAATTTTGTAGTGAGCAAGATGTCATAACCTTTGCTATTACTGTAGATTGATACCGATCATCACTCTACAGTAGGGTTTTCGCAAGGATCATGGATCATGACTGTCTGCTAAAGAGAGTTTAAATGAACTCTTGGCATTCCATCTAACAATTCTGCGGAATCTCTAGTGAGGAACAAGAGCTCAAACATTTAGTACCATAGCTTTTAGGATCTTCCTATAGTTTTACCATTGGTTTATTGTTTTTAGGCGAATAAGTTTCAGAAATAATAGTTTAAGGCTAACCAAACATGTATGCATGCATAATGAAGCATGCCTAACCAAACCAAACACCTTCACTCTACCAATTCACCCACCACCATCCCACTGAACTGAGGAGATTTTTTCAGATGAAAAAGATAACCCCTGTTATATCATGTTGGTAAGTTAAACTTGGATTCCTGCGATATACACAGAAGCAACTTCCTTGTCAATAATTTTATTAGATGCTGGTCTAAAAAACCATTTATATATTTATGTTACAGGTAGTCCTCAATTTACTACCCCAATTGAGCCCAAAGTTTATGTTGCTAAGTGAAAAATTTGTCAAGTGAATTTTGCACTATTTTATGACTTTTCTTGCTACCTTTGTTAAATGAATCACTGCAGTTGTTAAATTAGTAACACAGTTAAGTGAATCTGGTTTCCCCATTGAATTTGCTTGCCAGAAGTTTACAAAAGGTGATCACATGACCTGGGACACTGCAATTTTGAAAATAAATAAAAATAAATAAAATTGTCATGAATATGAGTTAGATGTCAAGCATTTGAATTTTGATTATGTGATCATGAGGATGCTACTATGGTTGTTAAGTGTGAAAAAGAGTAATATGTCCCTTTTTCCAGTGCTGTTGTAACTTTGAGTGGTCACTAAGCAAACTATTGTAAATTGAGGACTACTTGTACTCATTCCTTTATGGTTCTGACAGTAGTTTTTTCTTCTACTTTTAATGAAAGTATCACTAGGACTCAAGAGATCTACTAACGCAAAAAGTGAGATACGGTGTTTTTAGCTAAACACACTCATTTTGCTTAATTAACTGCATATTTACATTTAAACCTCAATAATGATACAGCAGATATTAACTGTGATGCTTGTTATTGAAATTATGTAAACAAACAGAACACCCAATAAGATTTGAGCAGGAAGTAGATTTGAACAGGAATATAACCCAAAATAATTGAGATATTCCTTCATATCTTGGAACATTTGCATAATCTTTAGAGGGGACAAACAGGAAAGATCATCTATAAAGCATGCTGATCAAGTTTGTATATTGGTATTAAACCTTGAATATAGTTCAAAGGAAAGCAAAACATGATCTGGAAGTCATTAGTAAATAAATATTTTATTCCTTTACTATCTAATTTTATTTATTTATTTATTTATT
>JAEANM010016284.1:0-13326 GCA_017656035.1 Myanophis thanlyinensis
ATACATACATACATACATACATACATCTCCATGAAATCATGCCAAAGATCAGGGAGGTACTGAATTAACTCTATTTTATGTCCAAATCAGTATCTCTGGTTTTCTGTGTCAGCAAAAACCTGAAAAATGAACAAAAATGAATAAATATTGCAGTCTGTACAGCTAAGGAAATTTCTTTTGTCTTGTTTCTGATTCTTCTTCAGGAAATTCTCTTTCTGCCTTTAATTCTGCTCTATTCATTTTAAACATCTATTCTTCTTTGCCTCCAAGAGGGTGTTTGTTCTCATTCTGTTGTCATGGGGATGCATGTCTGCTTTGCTTGCAATTTTAATTTCTCAACTGGGTTTCTGCTGCAGTTTTCAAGCTTTTCCTAATGGACACATTGCCATTCCAGGGAATCCTTTTAAAGGCATCCTTCCCCTTCCCTCAATATTGGCCAATCCCATTTAATGATTAAGATGTAATATGGTTTATTTTTTTTAATGGAACAGGTTGTATTACTTCGGTATTAAAGAGGCTGCTGCAAACAACTATATCATGTCCAAGGAGGCATATACTGACACAGACACTGGCATTGTTTTTAGGCTCATAGCCAAAGTAAAGAAATTAAGACCCTCCCAAAAAGCCTATTGTCCCTCTAATGCATTTTGGTTTTTCATTAGTACTGTGAAGAGTATTACACATATAGAAAAACAATCCTACCACAATCCACTTTTCTTATCCATTCCTTGTAAGGGGAATATAATATTTAAGTGGAATCACTCACTTAACAATGACCTCCCGTCCAATAAACAAACAAAATCACAAAGGGGCAACTCTTGCCTGATACTCTCAGTCTCATCAAAGAACATTGTGGTGGTTGTGTGGCTAGATGTGGCTTTTTCCTGGCAGGTTGCACAGCTGTCAGAATAGTTTGCCCAGCTGTAGCACAATTTAAGATGAAGGCTTCATAGGGCAGACAGTTGTGCTTGTGTATGCATTGACTGAGTTCAGGAAGGGGGCTTTTCTGGTTTTAGTAACACCTGAATGGAAGTCTGGATAGGCGATGGAAGAGAGAGAGAGAAAGCAAGAGTACACAACACACCTCGAAGCTAGATGTTTTTAACCTTTGCAGCTTAAGCTCACATCTGCTTGGATGAACGTTGAATATAGGCTGGCATGCTATGTAGCCCTACTTCCTCTTTGCAGTTTTCCTATTGCCATAGCAAAGGACTTTCTTGAAGCCATGTCCTACAGCACAGTCATAAGACAATTTCGTCCAGGATGTGGATCAACTGTATTTCGTTGTCGAAAACAATCCATTTGTCTAAAACCTTTCACATATGTGCATTGCAATTAAACCAATGCCATCTTTCTTTTATAAACTTTCGCATCTGGCAGGAAAAGAAGGGAAACCAAATGCTTTATTTTATCAAAGGCATCAAACTGTTGCTAAAATTATTATGCCAGCCACTTGAGAATTCCATGTCTTGCCTACCTCCCCCCTCCCACTTTTAAAAACTTTTTGGCTAGGCAAATAAGTTTTTTTTACGTTTAGTTTTTTTAATAGACCAGATTTTACAAGTACTCATATATTGTTGGGACTTGATGCATTTCAGCTCTTTCAGGTATTTTCTCTGTGTGCCAGAAAAGAGTTAGCTTTTGCTATTACATTCCATGTTTCTAGACTTAAATATGTTGTTTCCTGATGTTGTTTCCTATTCTATGCAGCCATTTTATAGGATTTACTTATTCCTTGAATATTCCTTCAATATCTTTCTGGGATTAGATCACTGATATCTAAGAAGCTTTGGCTGCTAGAAAAGAAATAAGGAAATGAAATAAATATTCATAGTTTTATCCTAAACTTCAGAATTGAGAACTATGACAGAATCTGTCCTGGTGGATTATCCAATCTGTGAAAGTTTTCTTTTATATCTCTTATCAGAAAATAGCCATAAAACCAACAATTTCATTGAAAACTCTCTGCCAAAAGAAATAACTACATGCACCCTGACTTCAGGGATGGCAGTTTGCACTGATTTGATTATAATCCCTCAAATACAATCTAGAAAGCTCTTGATGAATAGAATGCAATTTTCAGTTGGTGTAGTTCCATCTACGAATTACTATTAGTATCTGGCATTGTAAGCTTCAATTGCATTCCAAGGAAGAGATGTCTTAAGGGAACTTCTCCAACTGGGTATTGGCAGTCAGGACGGCAGTCAGTGAGAAAGCTGTGTACAGAAAGCCAAACCACCAGTTCCAAACTCTGCCATCACCCCAATGAAATCAACTCCAAAGGACTTCACTCAGAGAAATGTGAAATAAATTCTAAGGCAGTGGTGGCGAACCTTTTACTTACCGAGTATCAAAAAGTAGTGTGAGGCTCCTCTACGTGTGCTGCATATGCAACTGCACCATCTCCGTAGGCATGCAGCTTTTGCATGTGCAATGCACGCATGCTGTGTGCAGGCACTGAGGCACACATGAGCAATCGCATGTGCTTCAGAGCTCTGAAGACCAGCTGGATTTCCTGCTGCAATCGTGCTCATGCACAGTGGATGCCTGAAAACCAGCTGGGTCTCTGCAATTGCGTATGCATGCATGTGCATGCTCAGTTGGCCGACAGCTTGGATGCCCAGCAAGATGGCTCTCTGTGCAACCTGTGGCACCTGTGCCATAGGTTTGCTGTTATGGTTCTAAGTCCAGAACCAAAAGACTCTTTTGCATTGGAAATAACAATAGTAAGAGATTGCAAGGCAGGTTTTGATGATAGCATTTATTTTCAAAGATTCTCTTCAATCTGCTGACACTGCCCAGCCTCAATAACAGATTGGAAACTAAACTCAAATCATTGAAAAGTGCGTCACCCGGACAGTCTCATTGCCAAACTATGCCAAGAGGAGGCTTCCAAGAATAGGCATAGACTCAACAATACCCTGGCTATTGCTTGGGGGGGGGGGAATGTCAAAAATGGATTGTGCTGTCTTGTAAAAAAGAAATTATTCATGGAGCCCTAGACAATGCCTTTTAGCAGGGGTGAAAATTAGAATGGTTGACTGATATATGAAAGCACATTCAAGCAAAGGAAGTGGGAATTGAAACTTAAAAATAGTTTTGATGTATCCACTCAATCAGAAATCTGCTTTTCCTATTCTTTAACTTCTGGGGAAAGTTCTCATGAGTTGTAATCTTGCAGTAACAGAACTAAATTCCTATCAAAGGGATTCTGATTTGTCCTTCAAGCCTGAATTTTATGGTGTCCATTAGCTAGCACTCTCTACACTATAGAATGGGGCTTAGTTGTTAAAATTATACATCTACAGATAAGAAGGACATGATTTTTATTTATTTATTTATTGGTATGAGATTCCATAAGAGTAATAGATTTATTATGGCATAAGCATTTTGAGACTAGAAGCTGATTTTATCAAATGAATCTGCTGTTATGGGCTTAAATCTACCAAAGCCTATAGCATAATAAGCCTTTTGTTAGCCCTCAGGGTACCACAAGGTAAATCCTTTGTTCTTTTTGCTGTACCAGACCATCACAGCTACTCTTCTAGCTCGGATTCGGTTTTGAAAGCTGCAGCCAAGGTAATTGAGTTTCATTTGGTTACCAAGGCAACTGGAGGAGTAATACTGTTTATTGTAAACTCAGACAAACCTACTCATGTTCTCTGTTGGTTTGAGAAGAAATTGTTCAACCATTTTGAGCCACTAAGTCCATATGATGTAACAATAATGTATGGCCTGTTAATATTAATGTTAATATATTAATATGTTATATGTAATAATGTTAATGTTAATGTTAATATGCAATATAATTCTGGCAGAACAATCCTTTGTGTCATTTTTTTAAATGAAAATGGTGTGGCTGTAAGATTTCTTTTTGATAACAGCACCTTCAAAGCAAAATAAAACTTGTTGAGTTAACAAGCAAATGCATTTTTGTACTGATTTTGACCCTGAGCGATACGACTGAATGCTTTCTCAGAGATCTGCATTTTTGTTCTGTTACATCAAGAAAAGGATTTATTAAATATGTGCAAATGAATTGAAGTCATGCAATCAGTTTATTCTGAATGATACATCACAGGAGAGGGGGGATAGGTTAGTCAAAATAGAATAATAATTGATTCTGTGTTTTGGCAAATTAGAACAATGCATGTGCAGTCACACTGAATACAATGGGCAGCAACAGGCAAAGAATCATGTGGTCTTCTCCTTCTCAACTTTTGTCTGCTGTCAATAACTCCAGATCAGAGAAGTGTTAAACATGCTGCAAGCTTTATATTTCATCTCATAGTACGATGGGCTTCAGGAAAGAGAATCCCTGTACTGTCTTTATTGATTCTCAGGAGATATGAAAATGGATGAGACCAGTAGTGGAATTCAATTTTTTTTACCACTGGTTCTGTGGGCGTGGCTTGGTGGGTGTGGCTGGGGGGGGGCTGTCATGTGACTGGGTGAGCAGTTTCTGTAAGCAGGGCAATAAAGATTAGGCTAGAAACAACACCAGAATATTTTTTCCTGCCTTCCTTACAGGATTAACCCTGTAAAGTGGAAAAAAAAACAAAAGAAGATTTCTCCTAACAACCGGTTCTCCAAACTGCTTAGAACATTTACTACCGGTTCTAGCGAACCTGCTAGAACTGGCTGAATTTCACCTCTGGATGAGACCATTTCCCCTTTCCTTCTTTACTCAAATCCCTCACTGATTCACTGCCCAAACAGTATCTTCTGGATGTGGAGGAACAGCAGCTTCCTGAATTCCAAGTCAGGGAAGTTAAAATGCATAAAGGTTGGTACCAACCCAATTTAAGGGATGCCCACTTAAGCAGACTCTTCTAAAAGAGCCTTTCTTCAAAATACAGCATTGAACTATTCCGTGATTGGGCAATTCGGCAGGGTACTGATGTGGTATACTCTGCTCACCTCCTCCATCCCCAAATGGGCTTTGGCCTATTTTCAGTATCTCTGACCTCTGTTTGGATACCCATTGCTCAGTACAAGCTTTCTGTTAATGAAGGAAAGAGGACAATCCTCGTGCAGCTTCATGGGGAAGGCTTCCACAGGTTTGTAGGAAGGTCTATGTGGGTGTATGCAAGAGTCCTGTCAAACACAGACATGCATGGGGGTGTCAGATGCAGCTCTCTGATTGAAAAGAAGGTGGAATAAAACCAATTATCTTTTTTGAGAAAGCTTGTCAAGGGAGGGGGGGTTTACTTCTTTAGAATAAAGGGAAACAGATGATCATTTCCATGGCAACACCTGTCTGGGTTTAGCCCTGAAATTTTATCAAGAGGTTTTGATGATGAATCTGAGGATGTTTTCAGATATCAATTAATAATAGGAAAAAACTTTGTTACAATATTAAGGTTCATAAATATACTGTTGCCTAATTATTACACATTCTACTTTCTACAAACATGTTCTGAAGTCATTCATCTAAAAACATTCCTATTGGGTTTTATTTCTTTTTTTTTTAAAGATACAATTTGGCTATTGCTCGCATGCCTAACTATTGTTGATCAGTTTTATTATAAAGATTGCAGCTTGTTTTAATTTAGTTCTTTAAATCTAATTAGTCTAACGGCTTGTCTGCCTTGCAACCTTTTTGATGAGCAGCCTAAGTACAAGATGTTCTTCCTGGCATTTTACATATTCTAGGCACTCCTTTGTTATTTCTTTCCAGATATGCAGCTAAGCTGTACTTGGCTGAACATAAAATATTACTTTTCCATATTATAGAATGAATTGCAAACAATTCTGATAAATCAGTGGTGTGAGAGTGACCCTAATTCAAGAAGACAACTTCCTGAGTCTTCCAGGCGCGACTCATATACAAACCAAAAGGATGGATTCACCTTTAAGGTTTTGAGAGTCCAAATGATATCCTTAAATTATGCCAGAAACACATTTGAAACCGGATAATAGTCTATATGTTAAATGGAAGGCAAATTGGCAAACCCTCATCCTCTTCGTCCTTCCAGTAAAATATCCATAGACTGATTTTTGGACTGATTCCATACAGACGGCTCTGACTGCTAAGAATCAAAAGAGATGGCATAGCAACTTGACCTCTCCTTCCTTAATGGATTTTTTTCGGGAAGGAAAAAAAATATAGAAAAGATGTTGGGAAAAATTGAGCTGGTTACAGGCAATATGACCAATTGGAAACTGTAAAAATTCTGTGATTTAAGAAACGTGATTGTGCAGTAACCGTTTCATCTGGAAGCTCCCTTGGTTATTACGCTGCACTCAGAAAAACTGAATGAAATGTGTACTGTCTCTTGAAATATAATTAAGACCTCAAAGATATCTTATTCCCCCCACCTCATTTTTTTTTTCATTGGATGAACTCTTCAAATAGGAATAGATAACCTCAGGTATGACTGGACAATAAATATTTTGCTTCCTGAACTCTTAAAGGTGTATCTTGTGAATTTTTGGCTAGTAATCATGAAAATAATCTGTAATTTTACTTGTCATATACCATTTTATAGAAATCTTCACCATACCAGTAATATTTTATATTTCTTCAGTACCTGTTGGCTATGCTGCACACATGAAAGAAACATACAAAAACATGGAACTGTTGTTGAAGCACATCTAGTACACCAGGTACAACTGGAATATCTGTGGACGTCTAAAAATACTGTCTTTGCTGCTTGGAATGCAGCTTGGAGATACCAAGTACTGTTATTATATATGCAAATGGTAGCCAGGCAACATAATTTAATTACATTAAAAACAAATGACCACAAATTTGGTTCTGGGACAGAAATACATGGCACATGAACCATTTGTTGACCCAATAGAAATATTTTTTTTGCCTCTGCTTCACATAAAACACACTGATGAAAAATTTTGTGAATTTACCTGAATTTCCTACTTGTCTCTCTGCAGAACTTTATAAGGGATTTTAGAGTGATAAGTATAAACTGAATATTTGGTTAAGGCAGACTTGGTGAGAATTAAGAATTCTGAAGGTGATTAAGTTTTGTAAATATCTTTTAAATCATCAACAAGTTCAGTGTTTGACCCAATGACTCAGAACCACAATAATATGTGTGTCATGCATTCAAGAATTTACTCAGAATGTACAAACAGTATATAGATTTGATGGGAAAAATTAGCTCTTTTTCATAATTGAATAATATATGCTCTACAGTCAACAAAATAAGCAACATTCTGGTCACCCTAGCGAAAAGAAATTAAATTTATTATTGATAGCTCATATATCTCTGAAGTTTATTGCTGTCAATAATCAAGAGGTAAAAAAGCACACAGTAAATTTAATACAAAATATGCCCCCAACTAATAATACAGTGCATTAATGTAATACAATGGAATCTTACAATAATTCTGATTTCTAAAACAGGTCTTTTATCAACAATAGCCATTAATTTTATCTTCCTGTAAATATTTAACATACAACCCAGTGGCTCTTCCTGGCAATGGAGTTAAAATAGATGCACTGAGTTTCTGAGCCACAATATAAAAAATAGCAAAACAGAAGACTATGGTGCAGAATCATCTTCACTTCATAGAAAAACTTCAACAAGAGGTATCTGAACATTTCTTCTCTGCATTACTAGTGGACAAATGGACTGTCCACATCTTTAATAAAAAAAATGAGGTAGAGCAGATTGATTAACTGAAGCTTTATAGAATGCATAATGTATAAGGTTACAACCTATATGCATGGACTATGTAAACAAAACACTGAACTATAGCACCTTTCAATCTCTTTGGTGATTTGATCATCTCCTCTCTTTTAAGTTAACCACCCAGGTAAAGTAAGCATCTTGTCAAAGACCACAATTTTTGATTTAGTGCAATTCATCTGTAAGAAATTGCTCTTGCAGTAAGGCGAACATTAGCCCTGTATATTATGAATTCATAGCCTGGATCTCTTCCAAGTGGCAATTTCCTAATTTTTGGATAGCCTCACTGATAAACAGAAAACTTATCTTTCTTCAAATAAATGAGTGGCTTGTGAGGTGTTGTATTATGATCTTAAAATTAGAAAACAGAAAAAGCAAGGATGTCCACTTCTCCCTCTCAGGGTGAACTGCTTGCTGATTTGGCAGATTAGCTGATAGGTAGAATGATCAGAATTCTAAATAAAAGGGAAAGACAATCCAGTTTGGCTGTTTATCTAAAAAAAAGCTATTTTCTATAATATACAAACTAAACATTCAGAATATCTGAATTCATGCAGAATTTATTGCACAACCTTATTAGGTTTCAGAATTTTTAAAAAAATATGGTAAGTGATAATTTGGTGAGTGATTCACATGAAACAAGAGTGGCTCAACTTGAAATTTTTTTAATAAAGAATGCGCTACAAATATGGAAGGAATGTGAAAGGTATCAGTAGAGAAGCAAATCAAGAATGATTAATATGACCAAAGATTTGCAAATAGCAAATGGATAAACTAATAAAAAGAAAAATAATACAGTTTGTTTGGGGTGGAAAATGTACTGTTTTTGAAGTAATTGTTTCCACATTTTCACTGCAGCCATGTAAAATTTGGATACTATGTTGATGGAATATGAGAGAGGTAAATTGACACAGTAGTCTTCTGACTTTCCTAGGATGAGGTATGGCAGACTAATTCTGCTGACGCCAGCAGTCTGATTCTGACCGGCTCAAGGTTGACTCAGCCTTCCATCCTTCCGATGTCAGTAAAATGAGGACCCAGATTGTTGGGGGCAATAGGCTGACTCTGTAAACTGCTTAGGGAGGGCTGTAAAGCATTAAGGAGCAGTATAATGCTATTACTATGTAGAAAGGGTTGCAGCAAAGGAAATATATCATCCTTGTGCGGTTTCTCATATTAATTATAATGAAGTGACATTGAACAATTGGATGTTGAACATTTACTTTTTCTTCAGAGTCACAGGGAAGAGGGCATTCAGTGAGTGGAATTTTAGTAAATCTTTCCTGTTATAATGTTGATGATAGACATTGTGCTTAGCCTGGGAGATAATTAGTGTGTGTAACTAGTTCAGAAATTGTGAACTGACTATCAAGGATCTGTTATTCTGAGAAGGGATATTGACCTTGGATTACTATCCAAAGTCATTGAACCTTTGGATGACTCTCTTTAGGTCAGCTCATTGAGGTAGTTCAGACCAGAAAACCAAAAGGACTAACACTACCTTTATTGTCAAGTTACATAAACACAATGTAAGCATTTTAGACTGAGAACATTTCTCCCCTCCTTTAGTTCTACATTCCAGAAAACTAGGGAGGAGCTCTTCTGAAATGGTCCCCATGTCTCTTTTTCTTTGGTGGGCTTTGCATGACAGTTGTCTAGTCTGTCACTCTTCCTTCTTCCTCCCAAGGTCATTCCCACATACCATTACACTTTTTCCTTAAAACCAGAGGATTGTTGGAAATTTATGGCCAGTTCTAAAAACCTTTTTTATTCACTGTTGATAAGCAGGATGAGGAGTAATTGTCTGTCACCATTAATAATATGTCGCCTTTGGGAAGAATGTAATATTTAGTCAACATATCACAAATTCGTCTCCATACCCTTTTCTCTCTCTAACATTCCCATCTGAAGTCCGAGTGGTACTTTAGGAATGTTCCTTGGAGCTGCAAATATGGACCTTAAAACAGATGATTGTACTTGAATTTGAGTTTGAAAAGTGAATAAAAGATCTACAAAATAACCCACTTCTACAGTTATTGTAAAAATAAATTATGACTACTGAACATTCCTTATATTCCTTGGCAAGATTGGGAAAATTTTGATGGCAAATCTATAGGTACAATTCTAGATGATCTGCTGCATACTTCAAAGCACAGAGTTCAAAGCCCCCTTCTCAATAAACTTCAGAATAAATCAAGGGTCAAGGCGAATGGCTAATCCACACAGTCCAGTTGTAGTCAAATGAATGCCATTTTAGCATCTATATGTTACATGCTGAAATAGTTTTAGCTTGTTGGCCTGAATGCTGTACAAACTCTGCTACTGAATTTTATGTGACTTCTACTACTTTGCACTAAGAGTCAGTTGCTTCCCACATGAGATGAACAAATGAATTTTTTTAAAGACATCATGAGGAACAGTTTGGGAATGACAATAAACAGCAAAATCTGGACTAAAGGCTGGTGGCTCAAGATGGTAGTATTATAGTCCAGACTTCTCTTAAACAATCATATCAGGTGTGGTTCTAAGTGAGAGAGAAAGGGTCAAAGCAAGAACCTTAGCAAGGACAGTAAATTAGCTCCAGATGATGTCGTTTTTGTAGATCTTAACTAAATATTTTATATATTTTTATATTATGTGGGACTGCTGAAATTTCAGATCCTTTCATGGAATAAAATTCAGCAGCTGAATTTTTCTAATGTCACTATGATCTTTTTACACTATATTCTGACCTCAGTGGAAAAACATACTGTGGATAATGTAGATTTTCTTTACTTTAGTATAAATGAGCCTTAGGAAATGCAAGTCTCAAAGTGTGGATATAATTTTACAATTCAGCAGAAATATGGAGGAAAATAAATAAATAAATGGAAAGAGTTCTTTCTGGAAACTAATCAGATCGTTCTTGAGCTGCAAAGAACCATGTCATGTTTATTGACGGTTGTTTTGACAATCGCCAGCTAAAGTATTTACTATATAGTTTTACTTGATGCTCATTTTTTAAATAACTCATATGACTAAGGAGTCAAAATGACAGTCTCCCTGCTCACAAGTATGGGTAGTAGGACAATAGTTCTTTTCTACTGCTGTTCCCCATCAGCTGCTATTCAAGATATGCTTTCTTTAATTTGAGATGCAATATACTGTCCATGAGCCCTGTAGCCACTGATAGGTATTCTTCAGTGAATTACTCTGAAAGCAATTTAAATGGGTGGGCATCATACATTCTAATGGCAGCTGATAATATAAGCAGCCTTGGAGATTTATTGAAGACTATGGGGATGGGGAGCAAAAACAAGTGTCTAATCAGGATCCCAGAGGAAAGCTTATGGGGAAGAATAGTGGGGATGGAAGGAGAAGAATGGAAAGCAAGGAAGAAGAAAGGCAAAAGAAGGGGATTTTTTACAAAAATAGATGGGATTGACTGGTCCAGCCTCGATCTTTAAAGGCAAATACCCTCCTGCCATTACTTATATATGTAAGTTGCATTGCAATTCCAAAGAAAGAGATCACTCAACAGGTAGAAGTTTACTCCTTTCCTAATAGGCCTCACTGTCCTTAAGCCAATAGAGAGCTCCTCAGATGTCTTAGATGTCACCTCAGATGTGAGTTCATCAGAATGTCCCTATCCAACTTTTGGGTTTTTAAAATAATTAATAGTAAATCTTGAATTTTTTTGTAGCCACATTTTAACTTTCCAAATCCCTGGGAAAAATGTCTATAGCAACTAAGTTCACAAACAACAATTCTAGTTTTTCTTCCTTGTTGGTTTGGCATTAGTGTAATTATTAATGGTTATTTTTATTGTGAAAACTCAGCTTTGGAGGAAGATTCACTGGTTTTAAAATCTTGGTTCCGGGCACTTCTCCATAGTAACCTTCAGCTCTTGTCCTCTATGCTGACGCTAGCTGGAAATGAAACTAGTTAAGAAATTGCTGTTATATTTTCATGTTTTGGCAACAATGTTGGTTAGGCTTTTTGTCCAGATGGTGATTGCCTTGATTGGTGGATTCCCCTGCTTCTTTAACCCTCCAACCTGTTCCAAGAAAGCAAGCGCCAATAATTTGTGTACGTGGGTGTGTGTGAGTGGGACTGACAGTGGCAATTCTTTCAGGACAAATTTCCATCTGCGTGAACAAACAACGTTCAGCAATCATAGCATCGTAGAGTTAGAAAGGATATATCATGTCCCTTGGAATTGTTTGCTCATGATGAACATTCAGTGAACTGCTGAGTAGGAGAACATCCCCATTCCATCCTTCTACCAATGACTTGTGAAACTCACCCGATAATTTTTTTTGAGATTTGCTAACACGAGGCCTGGTGCAGCGGTGCAGGCTACCAACTTGGCTGCCTTCACAAAAGGGTTGGATCAATTCCTGGAAGTGATCAATTGGTCCTTGTTGCTCTTTGAGCTCGATTGTTTCTTTGCAGACATTTTATCTTTCAGTTCTGATGATGTTACCAAGTCTGGATAATGAAATGTCCTCAAGCGAATGGTTCCTGGAATGTCTCCCCTGGAATCTTTGGGGGGGAAGCAGGGGCTGAGGATAATGTTGTCCTACACCCCTCAAGCAGGCCATCTGGTCATGCCCCCTGGTGATTGACCATAATCTGGAGTTAGCGAGTTGGGGCCCCACCCTACCCCCACCCACCACCCACCCAATGTCACAGGAGCATTCTGCCAGTAGGCAGCCATGCAGCAGGAGCAATCAGCTGGCCGGCAGCCATTTTGGCATGGTCCTGGTAGTCCTGTGAGGCCACGATCATCTAAGTGGTCAACCAGAGGGGAGTTGCCTGCCTTCACAGACACAGGGGAGAATTGACTGCAGACAGGCAGTGGTGTTGAGTGGCAGAAGATCTCTTCTGATGAGGAACAGCTGCCTCCCTCACTTGAACTGAGGGCACAGAGAGTAGAGTGGAGGAAAGCTCTAAGGATGTCTGTGAGGCTGCTTGAGAGAGGTTTCTCCCATTCCTCCTCCCAAGACACATCTGGCTTGGGTTGATTTAAGCAGAGGTGGGGAGTTTGTCGGAAACAATTATTTTGCTTTGGCACTTCCCCTGCCTTGTATCGTGTTTCTGCCTGTGGAATTCTACCATGACTTGTGGATTCTGACCTTGCCCTGTGGATCTGGAATCTCCTGTACAACTTACGGAACTTGCTGTGTGGACTTGCACCTTGTTTTTGGACTTCCTCTCTGCCTTTGCAGACTTGGCTCTGGTGATTATCGGCTTTGTTTGTGGAACTGTAGATGGAAGGGAAGTTTGGGTTGGAGGTTTACTGGCCATTGCAGGCCCATTTGTTATGGAATTAGCAGAGCAATAAAGGACTCTATCTAAACTCTATCCTCTGTCATAATATATTTTGCCCCCTGCTCACAAATATGCCAACTCAATGTGAGGCCAGGGGCAAGTTGGCAACAAGCATCCAAAACACCCAGAGATGTGCATAAAATACACAAAATGGTGTCATGATGAATTTACATCAGGCTATTGTGTTTTGTTTTCTAACAACCTTTTTTTGTAGGAGGAGCTGTGGTGGCTCAGTGGTTAGAAAGCTGACTCTGCCCATAACCAGGAGTTTGATCCTAATCGCAGTGGCGGAGCTAGATTTTTAAACTGGGGGTGGCCAGAGGGTGGCAAGGATTTATTGAGGGGGTCCACAGTTATG
>JAEANM010016286.1:0-13325 GCA_017656035.1 Myanophis thanlyinensis
TTTTCCCATCAATTGGACTTACTGTTGCCAAGTTCAGGAGAGGGGAGACGCGGAGCCAGAAAACGCTGCCGCCATCTTCCCCCGCGCATGCGCAATCTTTTGAGATTGAGTGCCCAAACTGCAAATGGCATGCATGCACGCACACTTGTGCGGCGGGGAGCTGCAGACCAGCTGGCCAGCGGGAAGGCAGGGCATCAGAACACCAGCAGCTCTGCAGGAGGCAAGATCTTTTTCTTTCACTAGAAGTTGCAATTGATTGACTGGACTTTTTTTTTGTCCCCAAACTTCTGTTTCCCTGCAAACGATGAAAAATGTGATGGAGAAATGTCGTGGAGTTGAGCTGGGGTGACAGCGCGCATGCCCACAGAGAGGGCTCTGAGTGCTACCTCTGGCACGTGTGCCATACATTCGCCACCACTGCTCTATAACAATAAAGTACTCCAATAGTCCTTGCAATATCTGATTCTTGAACAGACCTACTTTGGAAGACTGGAATATATTCCTAAACAAACAGTTTGATGTAGACATTTTAATGCTGCTACAATACCTCCTTAATAGGGCATTTTATTTTTATGATGTATGATTAGAATTAAACTACAGTTGGTTCCAGGAAAAGATGGTGGACTGAAGACAGCTCTGTAGAAAAATGGAGTCAACTTTTGTGGCATTAGCAAGGGAGCTGATGAGTCGAATGGCTCCTATTATCTTCTCTGGATAAAAGGCAGAGGAATGAAATTGTTCAAGCTGTTTCTCCTTGCTCCTCACAAAGACACCATGAGACAGTGATCTGTAGAAGTGGGAGTGGAACTGGGAGACGAGAATTCACCATAATTGCTTCAGGTACAAACAGAGCCTTTTCAAAGGACACTAAATTCATGCACTTTCCTTGCTAACAATGTTCAAAAATTGCCTCTTAATTGCTTCAAAGAAGTTAGACACCTGCAAAATGACAAGGCTGGAAATACTGTGTGAGTGCCTTTAATCCTCAGTATAAGAATATGAAGTTCTATTTTTATAACCCTTAAAATCAACACCAAAAAGAAATACAAACTTTTTGTTGGAAATACCTAGACAGGCAGAGAGAAAACCTTAAGTGTGGAATTAACCCCAAGTCCTTGCAGAAGTCCAGAAGTGAACACCTCCCTTTAAGTTCCTTAGAACGTTATCTATCAGTTCCCAGACTAACGCTGGCAATATGGAGAGATTCCTGTATATAATAGGCATAATATAATATAGTAGTGAGCTTGAACCTTACATGTGTAAGTCCAGCTTTTTGTGAATGACAGTTTTGCCATAGAAAGTTTTAATGGCTCAGAAAACAGAGCTTTGGACTTAGAATATTAAAATTTTAAAACAATCTTTAAAAAGTGAATGTATGTTGTGGAAAAATGGTTTTGAGATTGGACAGATAAGCCAAATAACTTATAATGGTATTCAGAAACATCTTTGAGAAACTGAATTGCATCTTCCATCTGGAATTTGATTCAATTATGTCAGCTATGGTATATCTTCTTGGGAACAGTTTGTTCCTGAAGATGTTACAGATCAAGATAGGCAGTAAAATTTACCTGAAAAAAATGTGAACAAGAACCTGAATAAGAATCTTTTATTAGATATAATGAGAAAACCATATAGGATTAAAAAATAAGAAGGAAATAAAAATGAGAATCCCAGAGAACAATTGGAATAATTTCCTTTTGTTGGATTCACAAAAGAGATGGTTTAACTTTAAAGCATTGAAGAACTTTGCAGTAAGGATCAACAACCGTCTGAAAGGATTACGGAGTAAGATCATTCTGCAGGATACATTTATTTGATCAGGGATAAAATGGAATGTGTTCTAGGGGGCTGTTTTTGGATTTGATGATGAGGCTATCCACTCAATTTTGTTCGATTCTTGATTCTTGATTCTATGAAACAGCACCTTCCACAATTTTTGATATGTATAGCTTCTTTGTACAGCTTCTTTCACTTGTTTGTTGCTCTGCTGATGGCAGCTTTGATAGTGTCAGACCATGATGTATTTTGGCAGCCTTATTTCTTTTGACTGATGACCTTTCATAGCATGGCTGCTTTTTCCAGTGAGTTTGTTCACATGACATGTCCAAAATAAGTAAGGTGGAATTTTGTGGTTTGGTCTTGCAGCAAAATGGCTGGTTTTATACAGTACTTATTTGTTTGTCACTTTTGCTGTTGAAGGAATGTGCAGGAGCATTTTCCAACATCATGTTCAAATGGATCGATTTTTTACATATATAGTTTTTTCATTATCCAATTTTAGTAATTGGAAAAGACGATAATGCAGACTAATCTGAATTTAATTGCCAAGCTGATATCCTTGCTTTTCCATACTCAGTTCATGTTCATCATTGCTATGCAAATCAATGCTTTATTTCTGGAATGTATTCACTACTTTGATCAATCAGTGATCCTAGGAAAATGAATTCTTGCACACATTTGATCTCCTCATAGTCAATTGTTATTTTGACATTTTCATTTCTCGCAGTGGTCATGAGCATAGTTTTTTTGATGTTCAGGAAGAGGCCAAACTTCTAACTTTCTTCTTTAATCTTTTTGATCAGGTACTTCAGGTCTTCTCTGATATCTGAAAGGAAAGTTATGTTGTCAACATGTTGAAGACCATTGATGTTCCTTTCTCCAATCTTTACTCTGACTTTTCATCTGTCAGATCCCAGCTTTCTCATGACCACTTTGGCATGGAGAGTCAATAAAAAAGAATGATATTTTTTCACCCTTTTTTTTTTCTATCTTAAATCAATCAGGGTCTCCATAGGGCAGTGTTTCTCAATCTTGGTGACTTTAAGATGTTTGGACTTCAACTCCCAGAATTCCCCAGCCAGCTTTGCTTTACTGGCTGGGGAATTCTGGGAGTTGAAGCCCAAACATATAAAAGTCACCAAGATTGAGAAACACTGCCATGTTTGAACAGTAGCTTCCTGATTTGTATACTGTGATTGCATCAATTTGACCCAATCTGTAAACACCCCCAGGTCTTCTACAGCTGTCCTCAGCTTATAATGAATGACACAAAGATTTTCTTATAGCCAATAAAGCAGAAGTTATTTTGATATTGTTGAAATTTTTCTATGATCCAGCACAGATTTGCAATAAGGTCATGAGTGCCACAACCCTTTCTGAAGCTAGCTGAATATCTGGTAATTTTCTTTTGGATGATTGAACATTGTTGTGTAATCTTAAATCTTGCTAGTACAAGGCATGAGGACAACTGTGCAGTAATTGAATCAATCCTTGAGTCACCCTTTTTGGTAATGGAATGAATATTGATCATTTCCAATCCTGTTGATATTCCTTTCTCCATATTTTCTGCAGGCATAGTCTTTTTACCATGTTTTTAGTTTGATAGTTACTTCATTGCTCCAACAATTTCTTCCTGAAGAATTCTAATCCTGCTTCTCTTTCCTCTTCATCCTGAGGACACTTAAGCTCTTTGTTGCTGGCATACAGCTCTACTGTATTTTTCACCATCTGTTCTTGACACCTTGTGGGTCAGACAATTATTTCTCTTGCTTGTTATTGATGATGCTTTTATGAACAGGAAACGGTATTCAAATATTTATCACTTACACAAATACATTCATGGTGTGATCCTTCTTGCAGTCCTCTTCAAGGTGCTTGATGGTCCCAGTAACTTTCCTTGCAGGTCTTCGGAAATCTGCATTTAATTTCTTTGCTTCCTCATATTTGCTTGCTGGTTTGATTGCATTTCTTTGATCAGTAATTCTGATGGTTTCATCTGAGAGCCACTTGCACTTTTTCTCTAGCTTCTGGTATCTTATGCTATTCAACTGGCTTTCAGGTGAAGCCAGGAGCATTCTTAGAAAGCCCTAATGAGCCAATTCCATTTTTCATTTTTCATGATTATCTAGGCAAAATCCAAGGCAGGTAACTAGAGACATGTTGGTTCCTACAAATGCCACATGGGGGATCCTAGCCATAAAGCATTAATCTTTCACAATTTCTGAATTCATACAGCACATTAAGCCAAAATATGTCACAGGCATTTGGAATCCATTCTTTTCTTTGATGGTTTGATCCAGAAGAAAAGTCAGATTAAAATTTACTCAGTTACATTTATTTATTATTTGTTTTGGAGAGAACACTTTCAAGGTATGTTTTTTTCCTCAGTTTTGCTAACTCATGTATATGTTTTACATTCTTTCTTCATAATTTCCTGTTAGAAAGTCAGCTGCATATCTTTTGTATTTTGGCCTCCTCAGGCATCACGCTTAGTTGCGTATTAGTGTCTCGGCAGGAAGGCATAGTATTTTTTGCTATTTTCTTCTTAAATTACTTTTTAAATTGTTTTTGCCTGTCACAAAGCTTTAAAAATAAAGAAGTGAAAAGTGAAATAAAGCACCAGCTAAAGCAATGTAGAATTGGTAAAGTCTATCTGTGGAATAATATATAGCCAATTGTAAAACCTCTTAGGACAATTCTGTTCAAAATGGGGCAACATTAAGAGCTCTTTAATTCTTCTTGTAACTGCAGCTCTCATCCGAATAAAATAATTAGGCACATAGATATATTGGGCAACTAGCAAATATCTTACAGGGTTAAGTGATTATATACTTTGCTGTTTTCCATCAAGATATTTTTCTTTTTAAAAAGAAATACTAAAAGAAAGCAATTTGTTGAAAATATCTCTGGTTTATAAATATCAGGAAATATACACTAAAATTTGATGACAAGTATTTAATCACATAAATCTGTATTCAGTACAGACTGCTGAGTTTCTATTCTGAAGTTAACACATTTACTAATACCCTACAAAGAATGATGGCATTTTTTTCAAACATTTTATAGCATAGACCATTCACACGTATTTTCATGGATTATTTAAACATTTCTCAACTGCAGTATGGTTCCCTTTCAGTGCTGTTCCAAAAATTGCAACTAAAACTAGGTATAACATTCTTGTTTGCAGACACCCACCCCCCAAATTCAAACTATAAAGACTTTGGAAGAATTTATTTGGAATAATTTGAATTATACTGAAAACTGCCTTCCAGATCTCCCATTTAGATACTCTTTGATATTTGAGTTAAGCAGGTGAAGTATTGGGGGTTCTTTGCCCAAAGACTCCTACTGGTAAGGTAGTTACCAACTGGGATTTGATTCCCGAGCCATCTGTAGCTCTATAATAGCCATAATAGCCTATAATAGCCCATGGAAACACATAACTAATGGCAACTTGAGTATGCCAATTGAGTATTGTGAATTGAGGAGTTGCAGATGGCATGTTGCTAGTGATATGTTTATAAAAAGGAAAAAAACCTATACATCCTTTAACTGATTTGTTAGATAGTTGATAGATAGTACAGTATTTTCCACGCACAGTATTTTCCAGTAATGTGCTCCCAGGACCACTGTTGGAAGCTGCCTGGCTCTTCGTGTTGGAAAGCAGCTGGAGCAGCGAAGCAAGAGAAAGAGGGGGCACTTCACAAGGCCAATAAATAGAGGTGGGGTGGGGTGGGGCAGGGTGGGGGCAGGGCCAGCCAGAAATTTAACTAAGGGTTCTCCCAAGGTGCCCCAAACCCTCTGAATCCCACCATTGCAGTTTTATGCCAATTATATAGAGTAAGTGAAGATTACTTGTACTTTTAGCTGATTAAACTTTTGACTTGCTCTTATCCCATCTCCCTCCTAAGATTCAATTAGAATCTACTTTTCTGTAGATCAGAACCATTATAATGTGTCATGCCCTCTGGAAGGATACAGAACAACTGATAAACATGCTGTCCACCCATTGCTTTAAAACTTTCCTTCTAGATAGGTTGCCTCTTGACAATTTCATAGCTATATTTGTATTATTTTATTAACAATAGAACCACAGATGCTGATTTCTTCTAGGTTTTTAAAAAAATTCAGCACACACTGGAATAATTGTGGAATTTCTTCAATTGATTCTAACTAATCAATCTAGCACTTGTTTTAGAAATGCTTACTACCTGAATTGATATTCCCTGAGTTCCTATCAAGCTTGAGCTGGAATCCTATTTTCAACAAGTTCTTCACAGTTTTCCTATGACTCTATATTTTCTTTTCAAGAAAAGGAATAAGGTAAATAGTCTACTTTTGTCTACTATTTATTGCATACCTTCTTTACTAAGTAACTATTTATTTGTCCTTCATCAATTTCAACTAATTTTAATTTAGTCATCCTAAAATAATCTCTACAAATCCAGCTTCTTCTTTATATATTTTTTTCTTTTGGCCTACTGAATTTTAATTTTACTTCCCATATACTTTTTTTAAAAAATTAGATTATAACTATTATAACTTTTATAGTTATAATTATATAAAATTATAGTTATAATTTCAGATTATAACTATTATAACTTTTTGTGGTCTTCTGGTCTCTAGTTTGTTTCATTAGTAATTTTTTTTACCTTTACCAAGCTTATTTTTTTATTTTTCCTCCTTTTTTTCCAAATTCTCTTTTATATTGAATTCCTTTTCACATTAGGGTATTCTTTCCTACCCTAGAAACCTACTTATCATACCACTGGATTTATTAAAATCTTTTTTCTTTACGTCAATATATATATTATAATAGTTACACAGTGACTGTAGCCTTGCAACATTCCCTCAACAATTTCCTTAAATGACTATGCCTATTGATTATGCCCTTGTGCCTTACTTCTGTGGGGGGGAAAATCTAGAAAGATAAATGACATATTTTTTGGAAGGACCATGTATGGTAAAATTGTATATCCAATGTATATTTAATTAAAGTTTCCCATAAATACACATTATCCACATCTTTTCCTTAATTAGGTGGCCTGATATGAAAACCAAAAATAGCCAGGTAGATTAAATTGAATTTCCTAGGACATGGAAACTTAGAAATACAACCCTTGGATGAAGATTTGTGTACCACAGCCCTGTTCATTCTTTTCAATGTTCGTGAGATATAACCTCTCTTATACTAGCAGCATATCTCTAGATAATCTAAAAACCAGGAGCTATTTAAGCGGTGACCTGACATCTCCTGAATGACATTTCACACTACTGAGCACATAATCCCTCAGAATACAGTACAAAGCTTCTCTGATCAGTTTTTCTCTTGCTTTCCTCTGAGTCCAGTTGAAGTCTGCCACCAAATTCACGTTAGCAATCCTGCTCACTTGCTCAATGAACTCACTCTGCGTTATTTTCCTTCTGGGAACTGGCCGCATTATTTTCCTTCTACAATTTCTGCAGCGGTCTCTGCTTGCTCAAAATAAAAAAAATATATATGATTCAATCGCCCACAACAGACAATCAGCAATTTACAGACCACATCCTTTCTAACTAGTAACTGTTTAGGACAGGACTTTTTCAGCACTCACAGTTGACCATATAGAGTTCAAGTTTCCTGGTTTACTTCTCTGAGACATTTATCTTTTTCTACAGTGAATCCTGCTGTCAAATGAGTAGTAGCTGTACCCCTTTCTTATCATTTTAAAAGTCTACAAAGCCTTATCATTATTATGGTTAATAGCACAATCAGCCAGATGTTCAGACTGAATTTTTGTCCACCTATCAAGTATTTCTCAGGAACCTGGAATAGGCAGTTGTTGTTTGATGGAGACAAAAGATATCATCATAGGATTTAAGCTGTTCCAAGTAAAGCTGCCTTTTGCAGTTGAGTGGAGGTGACGTAAGTGGTGCATCAGTTGTTTTGGGATTGCACTCAAGACACCTATTACTAGTGCTGATATCCTTTGGTTTCGTTTGCCACAGTTGCTCTATTTCTATTTGCAAGCCTTTGTATTTTGTGATTTTCTCCAGTATTTATACATTCATTAATATTGTTCTAAGGAGAATTTTCTCATCCAGAATCTGTTGCTGAGCTATTCATTTAAGAAAACTGGAAAAAAAACGCTGCTGTTATTTTTCTTCTTAAAAATCTAGCTAAAATATTACTTCCAATTTTCTCTTTCTAGGATTTCCAAAGATGTTAAGAGTTATTCACAGAACATTCCATGGCACGGAGATGACAGTTAAACAAAAATTACCTTAAATATAACTCAAATATCTATGTTAACAAGATGTAATTAAAAACAACAACAATCACCTTCAATTCTAATCAGAAAAAAATGATGTTTTTAAACTAACCCAATGAAAAGTAAAGTCTATTGTCAAATATTTACTTAAATAGATTCAGATAAGTTTAATACAGGAAATCCTTTTCATCTTTAATCATGGTTTTTCTTGGAACAGATATTGGATTCTACTTTGGAAAGAAAGATTGGGTCACACAATATATATATTATTGTACATGGATCTTTCATATTTCTAAATAGAAATAGAGGCTACGTTCAAATAAAACTGGATGCAGGAATCAGCACTGTAACTTCCAGAAAGGGTTTGCTAGAATCATGATTTTAAATTGGCTGTTTGAAACCCCAGGGGTGCAAAGTATTCAGAAGTGATTATCTCAGATTCTGTGAGAAGGTTGCTTTTCAGACATATTGGAGGGCAAAGGACATCGAGAACAGCTCTGATCTGTTGTATTCTGGTTGAACCATTCAGTGTCAGGGGTTAAAGGTTATGATCTACCCTGATTAACAGAAAGAAAAGACAACAACAATAGAAAATAAAGTGAAAGTTTGGTGAATACTACAGAATTCATTTATTATTCTGGTTTACTAACAAAGTTTGCCAAGGAGAGGCCAGTTTTCTGTCTGCAAATATTGTTGTGTGCACATTTGGCATATGCAGTGTTGGAGACAAGCAATTCTACATTTATTAGAAAATTTGAGGTAAAGGTATTAGTTACTTTTAATATATATTTAATAATGTTAAACCTTTAATATATATTTTGGATGCCACACATGGAGCTTCATATTTTTAAAAAAGTCAATAGAAATTATGAGTTGGAAGGGTTGTGCTAAAATTTAAGACAACATGGAATACTTGCTTCTGCAAGCTGCCTGTTATGTACTATTGCACTACTTTATACTGCAAATTCTTTATTCCTGTTACTAACAGGGGAAATCATCGCATGGCCTGCTAGCTAAAGAAGGATGGGTTGAAATACTATGTGGTAGTGAAAGGTTGTTCTCCTGGCTTGAGTATATTTCAGCACACAGTGCTAATGAGGACATTGAACTGGTCTTTCCCCAAGGGTTCCATTGCACAAATATCTTCATCTGGTGATATTTGTCCAAGGGTATATTGTGTTTTAACTTTTAGGCTGTTTTTTTTTTTTCTTTGAGCAGTATTATACTCTGCTAGGAAAATACTCAATTTGGGGTGAAAAAGTAATAATGATTTTGGCACTTGCTCAAGTGGTAACTCCCTTTGAGTTTTAGTATTTGAGTTGCATTGGACTGGGAATTAATATTATATACAGAGCAAGCAGTTGGTATCAATCACTTCCAGTTTTTCAAGGTATCCTTGCCAAAAGGTGGTGGTTTCAAAAACACTGTTTTTTTTTAAATTCCACAGGTTTATAAAATTATATTTTTTTTCCAATGTTATGCCTGCATTGAGCAAAGTTCCTGAGTCTTGCACCATATATTGGAGAACCAATTCTTGTAAATGATTACTAGAATTCTTATAGATTTTTATTCTTATGGATCACTCCTAAACATGGTCTTTTAATAACAACACATTTATCAGAAATTATTATACTTAGCTCATGATGTGTGCATATTTCTATTTTTACATGAATAGAGTGTGTTAATAATTCTGCAGACCTCTGTTTACAAATTCCCTAGCCACTTGGCTATTTATTTGCTTAAACAGCTTATAAGAATTGATCTCATTCAAGATGGAAGTAGTTCATCAAAAAATGGAAAGTCACACATCAGAATTCTATACCTAAAAGTGAGTGAAATGTAAGTAGGGAAAAGTCTTGTTGGTCAGAGCTGCTTAGAAGTTTTATAAAGGACTTAAATAAACTGGAATATTAGCAGTTTATTACTGCCCAATTTTAGGGCATGTTAAATTTTTCAGCTTTCAATTTCCAAACATTGGGAGTGTTCAAAAGTTGTGATATGCCTTGGGGATTGTAAAGATATTTTGGTTACTTTAATATAATTTAGATGTGCTGGGTAAGTAACTACATAATATCATAACTTGTGAACATTTTGTTTAATTCCATATCATTTTTTTAAAATTCAGAATTCTTGCATTGTAGTAGATTTGGGCCAGAATCAATGATCTCCTCAAAGAAGCATCCCTCAGTGGTAGAGCAGAAGAATCCAGGTTCAGTTCCTGCTATCTCCAAGGGCTATAAGAAAGCCCTACCTGAGCTCATGGACAGATACTACAAAATCAATATAGAGAAATGCCAAACTACCTGAGCCAGCCATCTGATAAGGATTTTTCAATGACCATTTAAAAAATATAAGCAAGGATTCTGATAATAGAGGTTCATCTGTTTAGCTCCCAAGCTTTTTGCCTATAGATCACATTACTTCTAGCCCTGACTAATTGAGTGCCAGAGTTATTCCAACAAATTTACTCTAATAATGGAAAGTCATCTTATCACGCTCTCCCCTCAGTAAATTTAGTATATTCTTTGATAAGGTTGCAAACAACTGGCAGGTAATTGATCTATAATTAGTGTGGCAACTCTGCAAGATAGACTGCGCTGGGATTTCCTCATTTATCTAACCCAGTGCTGCACATTTCTGCTCAGCAATAAATTATTTAGGCTTTCCCTTAAATACAAATGGTTTTATACAAGCACTGTAATTTAAGGTGCTTTCTAAATGTAGAGGACCATTGAAATTTCAATTATCTATCACCAATGGCATTTTTGCAAGCAAGATAATTTTTCACACACAACTTGCCACACAATTACTTAGCATGTCATTCCCCAACTGATTCTTTAAATGGGAAACTAAGAGCGGTCTCTTTGATGTTTTCCTGGCATGCCGCATTTATCACTTGGCTGAACAAAGCTTTCTTACCAATCTAATTTCTAGAGCTCAGTTTGTCCATAGTCACATCATCTGTGCAATACAGATACAACGCTGCACAGTATCATAGCATTATCCACAAACGTTTTTCAGCTACAAACAGGTATATTGACCCCCTGGTAATTTATAAGTGTATGCTACACAACATTTTACAGATTGGTCCATTTATGGATGTTTTCAAGGGGCAGGGTCTTCATCTTTAGAAAACAAATCAGCTCACAGCAGTTGGCTTCTGTTGACATTCAACACAAATCCTGACAAATATTTAAAGAATGGCTGGGGTCACTGGACAAGTTATGCACCATCCAGGAAAAGTCTTTACCATCATTGTAGGAAGATCTCACTAATGCCTGGAGAGACTCTGGGGAAAAAAAAGAACTGAATATATGGGCATCTGCTGCTTCTTTTGGCCATCAGAAACCTGCAGTACTCATAAAATGTTAGAAATCCTTGCCAACAGCTGATTCACAGTAATGCACATGAGTGGTATGTTATCATAGAGAGAACACTAAAGATAATACTTTTTTAAAAGGCAAGAACCCAGAGATAAGTAATACATTTCATTTATAGGAAATCCATTGCTAGCTTCACTAATTTATGCTTCGTAATACTCCATTTTAAGTAGGTAAACAAGCTATTTTGTTTTCATTGCAAGCACCGTCACCTTTTAATTCTGACCTTTTTTCAGTGTCATTATTAGTAAGGATTAGTTTCCCCAGAGATTGGGATGGTTGCCACACCCTGTTAGGTTTTCAGAAAGAACATGAAGCAGGGCTATTCTAACATTATGCATGCAGTGGTGTATTATCGTAACCATTAAGCAAACTAAGCATGTGCTTAGGGCACCAGGCACAAAGGGGGCACCACAAAGTTGAGAAAGAAAAAAAAACCAATGAAGATTTGTATGATATGTAAGATATGTACAAAGGAGGGAGGCACCAAGCTTTGTCAGTGCTTAGGGCACCAGTGAACCTTAATCTGCCACTGTGTGCACTTTGATTGTTTAACAGGATAGATCGCTTTTTTATGGCAAATTAAGAGTGATTTTTTTTCCCAACCATGACCCTTAGTTATGTGTATTATTGGTTATTTTACTGTTGTTGTGTTTAATAAACACAGTTATTGTACAACTAAATAATTTCTTTTAAACAAATTAAATGTGCATATTAACAAATAATCGTTATGTTTTGTGGTTCACTGGGAATTTATTTTCATATATATGTATAAATGCTTATACTTTTTAATGGGTTATTTATTTATTTTTCACATTTACATACTGCCCATTTTCCTCAAATAGGACTCAATAAACACAATAAAGTGTTGAAGTATAAAATACTTTATATAAAAGTTTTTTTAAAAAATAACAAATAAGAGACCAAAATTAATTAAAATGTGAAGGGAGGTCTTTCAGGAGAATAACCAGGCCCACAGTAGCATGCTCCTCTGAGCTCCCCACATGAAGCTGCAGAGCTATGTTTTACCTCCTTTTCAGAATGCCATGAGAGTGGGGGGAGAGGCTGCTGCTTCACCTCCAGGAGAAGAATATTCCACAGGGTGGGTACAATAGCAATGAAAGCTCTCTTCGTAGACCCACCAGTCAGAATTCTTTAACTGACAGAGACTGCAGAATACCTTTCCTGCCTGACTGGGTGAGATGGGCTGATGTAGTGGATTGAATAGGTAGTCCAGCCCCTAGGTTCTTAATCTGGGCAATATTGCCCCGCAGGGGGCGATTTCATTTTTCAGGGTGGCGATGGAATGAAAAGGGGCAATGTGAGGGTGAAGGAATGAAAAGGGGGTGATATGGGGGCAATGGAGTGAGAAGTTTTGGGGACACTTTGAGACAGGGAGCAGCACAGCCCTCGCTGGCAGGAATGAGGGAATGGTGCTATTGCAGGGATGGGGGGAAGTGCAGGCAGGCCAAAGCAACAAATGGCAACAATTCACGCCTCTTTTATTTCCCTGCTGTGGCTTTCTATCAGCTGCCCCACCCCTTGCCCTCCTCTCCCAGTCTCTCCTTGCCTGGCCTGAGAAGGTAAGAGTGGGGGGGGGGAGTAGAGACTCACTCCACATTCTAGAGCAGGCTCTGCTCTCTTGCTGTGTTTCACAGTTGCTTCTTCCAGCCCTTGGTACTGCGTGCACTTCAGTCGCTCAGGGAGACATGCAGGTTTCTCTCCACCCTGAGACAGCAGTCCAACCCAGCTGTTTCTCTCTGCCACTGCTGTTGGAGCAGGTCATGTGTCTCCCCGAGTGACTGCGATGCATCTAGCACAAACAAAGGCTAGAAGAAGCACCCACGAGACCCAGAGAGTGCTGGAGAATCAGTGTGTATGTATGTGTGTGTGAGAGATATACACACACACAGAG
>JAEANM010016287.1:2986-13324 GCA_017656035.1 Myanophis thanlyinensis
ATCTAACTATCTATCTATCATCTATCATCTATGTATCATCTATCTGTATCATCTGTCTGTCTGTCATATATCAGCTATCTACCTGTCATCCACTCACCCACCCACCCACCTACCTACCATCTATCTGTCTTCCTGTCTGTCTCTTGTTTCTTAACCCACTCATCTCTCTCAGACTTTTGTACCACACAGCTGATTTCCATACCTCCACTGTTCTACTTACCGGGGCTGCTTGTGTAGGTAAGCTTCTAAGCTTCAAATTACTTTGTTTTTCAAGCAGTGCACAAGTGTGGAAAACATGCACGCACTCACAGAACCAGTTGTTAAACCGGTTGCAGCCCACTGAAGTCCCAGTCAGGAAGAGGGAGCCTAGACACTGTGACAATCAACTGAGAAAACACTGTAGACACCAGGCCAAACTTCTCTGAAGGTTCAGCAAAATGCAGAGACAGGAAGAAATGTATTATTGCTTTTTCAAAACATTGTGCAGTGCAGCTGATTCAGCTGGAAAACATCACCTCATGCTTTTAATCTGGAAGGGCGTTTTTCAATCCTTTTTGAGGGGGCTGGAATTGGATTGATGCAAGGCGAAATCATGAAAGATTCTGGAGATTCTGGAGAAGGATCACAACCTTTGAATTCTTCAGGATCTCAGGTTGAGGCTCCTGAATCTATGAAGTTGCTCACCATACTACTTTCTACTATCATTCTTGTTAAGGCCGGACACAACCTTAGAATGGCAGTTGCTTTGTAGCCAAAATCAGGCCAGGGTGTTAAGTGTTTGTAGAAATAATGAAGATGGGGAGATAGACTGATGTGGAAATGGAGATAAAGAGAAGGAAGGAAGGACGGAAGGAAGGAAGGAAGGAAGAGGTTTATATGCTCATATATATTTAGCAGACAAGGAAAAGGAGCAGTACACAACAGTTAAATTGCTGCTAGAATGGAATGGAATAATAAAGTCAAGAGAAGAATTTAAAATCATGTGAAGGAAAAACTAGTGAGCAGACAGAACAGGACTTAGACAGTTCCTGAGGAACAGATGTGAGCTGAAATGCTTTCTCAACACAGACACCAATAAAAGTGTTCCCCAGGATCATGCTTATGTTATCTCTTCCTTGGTGCATCAAACCATCACTTCCCTCAATTCCCCATGCCAAAATCACCCCTAATATCATCAGGAGTGGTACATTTCAAGGACCCCACAATCTGCCTTGATACCCAAAGGGGATGAGGATTTCTGTGCAAGAACAAAAGCTGCTCCATTGCGTGTATGCTTATTTTGCAACGTGTGGGAAGACAGAGCTAAGTGGTTAACAGCATCTCCTACATTTCATAGTCCTGGCACAATGATTGCAGGTTATTGTTGGCATTCCTTTTGAGAAGGCAGTTAATGCTTTCCATAATTTCTTTGTGGCAATGCAGCATCCAGCATTGAGGCTTGCTAATGCTGATGGACACAGAAATCTCAATTTCACAAAACCTGCTGGGAAGCTTATAACTTTAGTCCAACAAGATTCTGTCCATTAAGCACAAGCAATTAAAGGTTTGAACTTGATTGGATCTCACTGTCTTATCTTTGAGCTGGGCTTAATAATTATTTTCAATAGGACTTACATACTAGGCTCTCTTTCATTGAAATGTTTAATAAGAGTGTTTATTAGTAGTACCCTTGGATCATAGCTTAAAGGGACAACAGTAAAGTACAGTCCTTAAAATTTTCAGAAAAGAAAAAAAAGGGGGCTTGTAACCTGAAGGCAGTGATGCAGTGAATAATTTTGATTCCTACTTGCTAAAGTACTGGTTTTTTTTTCAATTTTGACAATTGTAAGATGTGTGGACTTCAACTCCCAGAATTCCCCAGCTAGCATGATTAAGAGATTGCCGAGTCCTGACCTAGATTGAGAAAGGGAAAAGATTCAGGGGAGCCAGACTCTAAATATTTATATATTTCAGGAATATATCTAGTAGGTTAGAAGGTTATAGCTTTAGTCTGGCAAGATTCTGTCCATTAGGTTCAAGCAAATAAAGGATTGATTTCAATTGGATCTTGCTGTCTTGTCTCTGGCTTGGACTTTGTTAGGAATGTAAACTCTAACAGTAGTTGGGTAGGCAATAGATAAACCAGGATTATCATTTTAAGATGTAAAATGTACTCCAAGTGGCTGCTAATTAATCAAGCAGCAATAAGAGGCCAGAATCACTTCTGATTGTGGTTTTCTGATTGTGGGTTTCTGAGAGTGTTGTTTTCTGGAAGAGAGTTGTTTGGAGTGGGTTGTTGGTTTCTGGAGTTTGTATTTTGTTACTGTGAGTATTACTGAACTCAACTGAACTGAATTGACTGTGTATGACTTTGGACTGATAGATGGACTTTGTTTAAATTCTAATTTCCATTAAACTAAACCTATTTTTACTACTCAGTGAAACTGTATAGTGTGTTGTAATATACCAAATTACTCTCAAAACACTCTGTTGTGTACTCGTTATCCTAACGGAGGACTATACTCCTTAACAGACTTGATAATAGAGTGCCCAACCAGCAGGAGTCTGGGCAAAACACCCTTGCCTTATGCTGTCATGCCACATCACCTCTGACAAGTTCATGGATTAAAGAAAAATGAAGGAGTCTAACCAGGTATCCAAACCAGAGGTGGGCTGCTCTGGTTTGGACCAGTTTGGGTGACTCCCACCACTGGCTGGCCCTGACCCACCATGCCCACCCTTCCCCACCCCTTCCAGGAGTCCCCCACACCCCATTTTGGCTTCCAGGTTGGTGCAGGAGAGAGGTGGGGATCAGCCATTGTTTCTCAACTGGAGTCACTTAAAGGCGTCTGGCAGAGGAATTCTGGGAGTTGAAGACCAAATGTGGCCAAGGTAAAGAAACAAAGGTATAAGCTGTTAGTGTGACTTCCTTGCTTCCATTCCCATTTTTCCCTGAGCTGAACTGGACCGTTATTAATAACCCAACAATTATGTTAAAAATAGTCATTTCAGATACAGAAACAGGTCAAGATTTCAACATTATGCTTTTTAGCAATTCATTTTACGTCGACTGCTGTTAAACCTTTATCAATCTTTGCCTTCTGATCTGTGTGTAATGTTCCTGCTAGAATCTCTGGAAATCGTTTCATAATTGGTAATGTTAACCACACATCTAAGGCAATGCTGACACTTCACACAGCACTACATTTCTAACCTGCTGTAGATACGGCTTTGGTTTTCTTGTCTTTTTTTCTTTTTTTCTTTTTTGGAATTGTAGGGCGGTGCCCTACTCACAAATGTTGCTACTTTTTTTTCTGCAAGCAATATGGTGTTTTTCATCATAAGGAATTTCATTTTCTTCTCTGTGGGTGCAATCCAGATCTATTAAAATCAATGAGAGTGTTACCGTATTAGTGTTACTCTCGCGGAATGTACATTGAACTCTAAAACCTGCCGTTGTGAAGTTCAGGATATGTAACTTCAAAAACGGTTCCCAGAAAATGAATTTGCTTTGCATCCAAAATTCTCAGCCAAAAGGAAGGATGAGCGAAACCCTCCGTTTCCACCTCGCCATCTGCCTTAAGCCGTGTTCCGCTTTGTAACGCTAAGATTTGTTTCAGAAATTCAAAGGGCAGTTTTGAAACAACTCCAAAGCTTTTCTATTCTAGTCTGTGACTTTTTTTTGTTCTGTTTTTTTTTATGGATGGCAGTACAGAATCAATTAAATAATCCATTCACTTCTGTCTAATTTGGGATTTAGAGACAACTGTGAATGAAGTGGGTGACTTTGTCTGGGGGGAAAAAAAAGACAGGGAAGTTATTTTTGGATTTTCAGGGGTCTAATGCTTTCAGCTTTCCCGATAGCAAACCTGGAGTATCATTTACAATTTTTCAGAGGCTCATTTTCATAGGCGTGTCCAATATGAGTCTCGCAAAGTCTCATAGCTGTTCTCCAATCTAGTTTTCTTACTGTGTCTTTCAGTTATGAGAATTTTTTTTTCAGTTTATAATGTTAATTGATGCCTTTTCGATGGCTCTTGGACTGTCATTCGATTCCTAATACCATGAATTGAAAAATACCAAATCTACTAGGACAACAGGACTCCTACCCCAATATAGACCACAGCACAGTAGCCCTGGCACAACTCTGTGACTTCTGGCCTAACTATTCCAGAAAAAAAATTGGACCTTCTGGAGAGCTTAATGTTCTCCCAAGCCTACAGATCTCTATCTTTCATGCATACATAATGCCACTTTGGCTGTGTTCGGAGTGCACTATTAGTGTGTGCACAGTTTTCTTTAACCGGAATTGTTTTCCAGATGGGGTGGGGTTATAGCTCTCGGAATTTGTAGCCACAATTCTTCTTCTTTTGGCTGTTCCCATTGGGGTTCACCACAGCGAATCATCTTTTTCCACCAAACTCCATCCTCGGCATCCTCTACTCTCACCCCAATCACCTTCATGTCCTCCTTTAGCACATCCATGTATCTCCTCTTTGGCCTTCCTCTTGACCTCTTGCCAGGCAGCTCCATCTCCAACATCCTTCTACCAATATGGCCACTCTCCCTCCTCTGCACATGTCCAAACCATCTCAATCTGGCCTTGTCCCCAAAACAGCGGACCTGAGTTGTCCCTCTGATGTGCTCCTTCCTGATCCTGTCCATCTTGGTCACTCCTAAGGAGAACCTCAACATCCTCATCTCTGCTCCCTCCATCTCTACCTCTTGTCTTTTCCTCACTGCTATGTCTCTCACCCAGACAGCAGAGCTAGTCTCACTACTGTCGTACACCTTCCCTTTGATTCTCGCTGATACTCTTCTGTCACACTCCTGACACCTTTCTCCACCCATTCCAACCCGCCTGCACTTACCTCTTCACCTCTTTTCCACACTGTCATGCACGGAAATCATAATCATGACTAGAGATGTGAGATGAAAAGCTTTCCAAAATCTCTAGTTGGCAACATCAGATTTGGAGAAAGAGTGAAAGAGAGAGTGGGAAGAGAGGGAGAAGACACAGCAGAAAGAGAGAGAGATCAAGTGAAAGACAATTAGAAAGAGAGAAAGAGAAAGACAAAGATTTAGTGGTTCTCCAGATTGTCGTAGGAATTGGTATTCTAACTTCTCTTGTAGTTTATTATTCATTTATTCTATGCTCATTAATGCTTCATTCATTTTTAGCAAATGACTAAATAGTTTACTCAATAAATATTACATGTAACAGCAGTTCATGCATGTATTTTAAAACAAGACATTATTTAAATCTAAGACTAATGCATTAAAATTTAAATCTTAAAAATAATTTAAATCTTAAAAACTAATAATAATATTGAAATATTTTAATCTTTATGACTTAACACATTCAAAATGGCTAACAACATACAGGAGAAATGTTAGCATAATTTGCCAAACTATTTAAAAAAATATACACATTACATAACTGGTCCCATCAAGCAGAGTCTACTATTCCTTTTCTACTTTGCCCGGCTGCCTTAACTACCAACACAGCAATCTTTTGCTGCGTCAAAAACTGGTTGGCAACTTTTAAGAGGACACTAGATGGTGGACAAAGAGCAAACACACACACACACACACACAATATAACCCCATTTGGTCAACTGTACCAAAGTACATCTAAACATTTGATTCAAATACTTGGAGAAACAGGTAAGAGTTCAATGCTTGCAAAAACATTACATTAATTAGTTAAAGCATTTAATTATAATCCCCCACTCTTATTGTTATAATTTTATCTCTTTTGATGTTGTACACTAGCCAGAATAACCTTATGACACAAGATGGGTGACAAATAAATTTAGGAAGGAAGGAAGGAAGGAAGACAGGGTTGTAGCATCTAAATATCCAGGGGATACTAATCTGTAAGTCAAATGCTATCATTGAGAAGGTCCAACTTTCGGGTCCAAGAAGAGGACATTATTTGGCACATGTCTTCTCTGATAGTTTCCTCATCTGATTATGAACAACTGTATTCATCAGAGCCAAGAACAGACTGAAAAAAGAGAATATGTGTAATGGTCATATTCCTAGCTTAATATAATCTTCATGGATTGAATTTTGACTAGAATTAAAGTTAACACTTTAGAACAATTTGAGTTTTAGTAATTTGGTCTGGTAAGTTTTAAAACATTTTGGAAACAGATGTTACAGATGACTGAAACTTTACATTCATATTTTATAAGTTAAGCTATCATTATTGCTAATGTCTCTCTCAAAGATGATGTTTGATTTCTCTCTTTTAAGCAAAATGTCCCATTTTTTGGTTGATTACTATCAATAAACAGGCAACCAGATAGATGTATCCAAGGAAAATTTAGAACCAATTTTCTGTTGTTTCCATGACAACAGGAACAGCAAATGAGGAAAGATATTAATGACACCTTTTTGAAAAAGGGAAAGCTTTTCTTTCAGTCTTATTTTACCTATTCACTCACTGGGGGATGTGCTTTCAATACTAGCCACACTAGGAGAATAATCATAGTTTTCAGAGATTTCCTCTAGAGAGCTTATAGACTTCAGTCCATAATCACATTTATTCTAGGGCAATAATCTTGACTACTAAGAAATAGATTGGCATAGAGATTGATCAAAAGAGGAGAATATCTTTACACTGAAATGTTGTCAGCCTAAACCCTATCTCAAAGATTATTTAGGGGAGAATGGAATAGAATGCAGAATAAGATCGGGTAGGATAGGGTAGGATAGGGTAGGACAAAATAGAGTAGAGTAGAGCAGATTAAAGTAGAAATAGGAGTAGAGTAGTAGAGTTGGAAGGACCTTGCAAGTCCTCCTAGTCCAAAACTCTGATCAAACAGGAGAACCTATACCATTCTGGACAAATGACTGTCCAATCTGTTTTCCATTGAGTGATGAAGCACCACCCATCTAGAATAGAATAGAATGGAATGGAAGGGAATGGAAGGGAAGGGAAGGGAAGGGAAGGAAACAATGCAATGCAATTCCCAAATTGGTAATTTTGACAGAAAAGCTAGGAAATACAGATAATCTATTCTTCTAGAGTAGAGTAAACACTCTGAATGAAAATAAATACGATCAACATAGAATGGCAAAATATAAGCTTTGGAAGGGTGAACAAGCAGGAAGGCGTAAGATTGCTCTCCTTCCCATCCTTTATTTTCAAGAGGAGCTCTGATCTCAAAGGTTGAAGCCACTGACTTGGTCGAACCTGTCCTCAACACTTAAAGTTTCTTGTCAGGAGGTCAACATGATTTCGGAGGCCAAAAGCCAAGACAGCACCAGAGCATGTCTCCGAATTGACAGATGGGTCTGCGTAAGCAGTTGTCTCTCTCCTTTTAGAGGAAGCTTGCTTTTTCAAATGATGGGATTGCCAAACAGAAAGGGGAAAATTGCTCCAAATTCTCTTACCATATATTGACCTTGGAGAGACTCTTACTTTTCTCTGTCGGGCACATTAATCCAGTGACATCATCGCAATGTGAAAGGACTCCATGAGCAGGGAGTCCTATCCTACGTATTTTCAACAAGGGCAGCAATCAATCTCAGTCACCCAGGCCAAAGTGCCACATGCCTAAAACCAGCTTCTGAAAGATCACAGTTTTATGCAATTCCCCCAGTTTATTTTTTTTTCTGCATTTTTGGGGGGGGCATCTTTCTCACCCATCAAAAATAGTGAAAGCCTGAGCCAGGAATCCCATGAAAATGGCAATATTATCAAATCAAATCAAATTTTATCATGCATAGACATACAAAGTACGAAATGCAGTGAAATGTGTATGTGACCACTCGCGAGGTAGTAGGGCAAGGGAATAGTATGGACAGGGAGGGAGAATGATTGGGAGTGTTGAGAGAGGTAGATTAGAGGTAAAGATTAGAGGTAGATTGGGAATTTTTTTTATAGTCCTGGCTTTGTTGTGGTTTGGTTTAGGGTCCGTGTTGCCTGTGGGAAGTAGCTCCTCCTTAGTCTCTCTGTGTTGGCTTTCAGGGAGGGGAGGTGCTTTCCTGACCTCATCATGGTGAACAGTCTGTTATTGGGGTGGCTGGGGTCCTCCATTATTTTCCTGGCTGTAGTTTGGCATCGTCTGTTGTAGATGGAGTGCAGTTCAGGAAGCTTGGTGCGGATGATGCGCTCTGCTGTGCTCACCACCCTCTGTAGAGCTTGCCTGTCCTGTATTGTGCTGTTCCTGAACCATGTGGTGATGTTGCCTGTCAGGATGCTCTCTATTATACAGGAATAGAAGTTTCGGAGCACTGCTGTAGGCAGTCTGAAGTCTTTCAGTCTTCTGAGGTGGTATAGGCGTCTTCTACCATCTGAGGTGGTATAGGCGTTGCCGGGCCTTTCTCACCACGGTATCAATGTGTCGGGTCCATGTTAGGTTTTGCAAGATGTGGACGCCAAGGTATTTGAAGCAGTCCACTCTCTCCACTGGGCTATTGTTGATGATGGGGGTCTGGTATGTTCTTTTCTGCTTTGTGCTGTAGTCCACTATCAGTTCCTTTGTCTTGCTGGCATTTAGGAGGAGGTTGTTTTCCTGGCACCAGCTCTCAAGGTTCTTGATCTCATTTAGATAATCTGTCTCATTGTTATCTGAGATCAATCTTACCACAACAGTGTCATCAGCAAATTTAATTATGGTGGTGGAGTCAGTAGTGGCTGTGCAGTCGTACGTGTATAGGGAGTACAGCATGGGGCTCAGAACACAGCCCTGTGGGGCTCTGATGTTGAGGGTAAGTGAAGATGAGACATGCCCACCCATCCTTACAACCTTATTAGCCTTGCAAATAGGGAGGCCTGCAAGGTTGGTCTGATTTTTTTTTTTTAGGTGTGTTGAGTTGTCTACGAGCTACACTGGTTGCCTCTTCGCTTTTGGGTGCAATTCAAATTGGTGGTTATCAGTGGTGGGATTCAACCGATTTTGCAACCATGCTGATTGAGGAATTCTGAGAGTTGAAGTCTGCAAGTCTTAACATCGCCAATTTTAGAGACTCCTGATCTGCAAGATTCTTAGAGGCGAGTCTCCTTGATCATTGCCATTGTCTCCTGAATAGCATCCTCATTAGAAATTAGGCTTACTTCAAATATATTTGGGATTCTGGAAGAGAATGAAAATCTGATTATTTCAGCAGCTTTTTCAAGAAGGAGGTAAATTGAGAGCGATTTCTCCAGTGTGGATCTATATGATTTTATGAGTTTTTATGGTTCCTTTGCACAGGAATGTTTTACTATGCAGTATTGTTTATTTATCTGATTATTCCTTTGGTTTTTAAATCCTTCCTTTACATGGTATGCCTGCAAACCACTCAGAATGAGTTTAGTGTTGGTGTGAGATAGAAGGCCAGTAAAACAAATAAATGAATAAACGAAATAGAATTGTTGCCATACAATCTTTATGGTGTAATAAAATATTTATCGTTCCCAATCCCTATTACAAACACTCTACCGTTATTTGAGAGACATACCGCCTACATTTCTGATGATCCATCTGGGGGAAGAACATGTATCACGACAAAGGGCCTCTGGAATTAAATTAATGGAGTTTCTTGTGGTGATTTCTTTTTCCTAATGCATAAAACAGCCTTCCAGGGGCCATCCTAGAAAGCAATTTTGTAGCTGTGGGGGCCCTTGGTTCTCTCCGAGCTTGGCTGTTTTCTTGCAGACATTTCATTACCCAGCTAGGTAATGTCATCAGTGCTCGAGTCCATTTTGTAGCTTCTAATTCTGCCACAGACCATCATCACTTTTCCAAGCCACAGAATATTTATTTAGACTCTTGTTGGAAGATGGATGCCTTGGGGTGGAGTGGAAAATATCTGTGAAATGTTCCGTGCGGTGCTTCAATCATAGTTTGTTTGGTACCTTGGTAGATAACAGAACAACAGAAGGACATGCTCCAAAAATGGCTCCAAAACAGTAACTGTGAGAGGAACAATGGTGGAATTCACATTTTTTTTTACTACCGGTTCTGTGGGCGTGGCTGGGGGGGTGTCATGTGACCGGGTGGGCAATTTCTGCAAGCAGGACAATAAAGATTAGGCTAGAAACACCCCAGGATGTTTCTTTCCTGCCTTCCTGTTAAGGATAGTCCCCTGTTTGGAGAACGAGTACACAGTGGAACATTGTGAGAGTGGTGTGGTAAAATACACAAACCAAGATACAGATGTACTGAGTAGAAAAATATATGTTTTTACTTTAATGGAAGTAGAGGTTTAGCAATGTCCATCAGTCAGTCCGAATTTATTCACAGTCAAGTCAGTCAGTCATCAAACAGTTCAGTTCAATAACAAATATACAGAGATTGCAAACAGCAGCAACTCACAGAATACATGCTGGTTAACACAAGGCTCTTCTTCAGTGATGAACAC
>JAEANM010016288.1:2260-13324 GCA_017656035.1 Myanophis thanlyinensis
AGAGAGAGAGAGAGAGAGAGAGAGTCACACAGTGAACTTCCAGGCTAAAATGGAGCTGAACTTGGCTTTCCCCAATCCAAATCTGACTGCTTGGTTGCTAACTATACCTCACTCAACTCTCAATTACTTAGTTATTAAAATACTGGCTTGCTGAGGTTGATGAAGAACGAACTCCAGGACTCACTGGAAGATCATAAGTTTATGTCTGAGGTTTTGTTTTGGAGGAAAACATCGAGAACGTTAAAAATTAAGAAAAAAATCTGCAGAATAAAACAAAAAAATCTATCTAGTTCAGCCTTCTTCAGTTTATGTCCACCACACACATAATATTACTGATCTCATCATACCAAACCAGAATGGAAAGCATCTGGGAAAGAATGTTTTAGATTCCCATTCCATTTTGCATTGATTACCCCATCTCTCTTTTTTTATTAAATATATTTATTAATTTTTAAAAGTTTTTATATAATAACAAACACTTTAACCACACTGCAACAAATGTACCTTACAACAATTTATAGTCCTTATCTTACATTCATATATTTTTGATAATATAATTTTCATATATTTTTGATCTGTATAGGTTATTCCAGACCATGTAATATTCTTTCTCTTCCTTTCCTTTCATTTTCAGCGTTAATCTATCCATTTCAGCGCACTCAAAAAATTTTACCTATGACCATCCCCATAGGTGGTCTATCCTCTTGTTTCCAATTTTGTGCATATAAAATTCTTGCAGCTGTTATGATATGCATAATTATATATTGAAGATGCTTTTGAATTTTGGGGTCTATCATGCCTAATAAATATGTTTCTGGTTTCAATTCAGTTGTTAGTCCCTTAATTTCATATATCTAATTTTTAACCTGTTCCCTGTAACTAATAGCTTTCTGACATTGCCACCACATGTGATAGTACGTTCCTTCTTTATTTTTACACTTCCAATATTCTGGCTTCATATTGGGATACATTTTAGCCAGTCTCGCTGGTGGCAAATGCCATCGATAAAGCATTTTGTATAGATTTTCGACAATGTTAGTTTTCAATTTCTGCTCTATAGTCTTTCCCATTCTTCGAGTTGTATAATTCGCCCATGTTATCAGATCCTTTAATTATTTCTTCCTCCATATCAATTTCTAATAAATAATTATATACCCCCATATCTCTTATAGTACACAGATCTCTTCAAAAGATTCTGAGAAGTCCTCTCTGCTGTATTTTTTGGTTGACAGCCACTGTGGGCAGGACCATATGCAGCATGACCAGAGACAAGTAATGATCAATTGTGAGCAAAATAGTTTAATTCTGGGCAAAAGAGTTGAACACCCCCACACCCCACCAATTTCCAAACAAAAGAAAACATAGGTTTAAATTACCTTTCCAGCTATTGAACAATGGTTCGCCATCTACTTTCACTGGAAAAATGCTGCCACATTTTGGCAACACATGTGCCAAATTGTAGCAATATGAATCTCATTGGCGCAATCAGAGAATGCTTATGTGGGGGGGGGGAGGGGGAATCACAAAATAGCAATCTATCTTCAGGCAAAGGAGAGAAAATGTGGTATATGAAAATAATCCTGAGAACCAGGAACAAGAACATAAAAAGGAAGGCAAGTAGAAAATGTAGCTGAAAGCCAAAGTACACAGGTAGATAGAAACCCAAGTGCAACATTTTCAAGAACCAGCCTTGTCCACAGGAAGAGGATTCCTCAACATGAAGTCTGTCTCCTCCAAGGATCCTGCTTTTAATCTCTTGGCACTACCAAAGACATTCAAGTACTACATAAAATAGACTGACTTTGGAGCAACAAACCTAGCATCACATCTATTTAAACCTTCAGGGTATACTGACCTTGGGAGGAGTTATATATTTAAGTGGCAATTAGATGTTAATGTAATAGTAGGTATGTGCTGCATGAATATTTTTATTGGGACCATCACAGCACATCAGGAGAGCAGTTTAACTCTCCCCAGCTCTGCCTAAATTTTTCTTCTTCTAAGAGGTATTGCGTTAAGGACAGGTCTTTGCTGAATGTAAAAGTGACAACCGGGCAAATGTCTCTTCATTTTAATAAGCTGATTCATCACCTTAATAAATATTTGATTTGACCATTTTGATTTCACCGAGAAGGAGAATGCCTACTACTGTTTGTCCTAATGTTAATAATGTTATGCTGGGGTTGCAAACTCTGGGTGACCACTAGATGGAACTAAAGAGATACAGAAAACTCCATTTCCCCCCTGCCACCTAAGGGTGATCCAGAGCTTTGCAGCCAGAATTAGTAATGATAGTTATGTAACTATTAATTTTGTCACGCAAGAGTCTGTCTTTTCAGTATTTCTTTATCTATGAAAACTCATTAAGTAATTCCTTATTATTTCAAAAAAATTACAGCTAGAAAGCTGCTTCCTCTTTTCTTTGATTTACATACTCAGGAGGGCTCAGAGGAACCAACTGAGTAGTAAAGGATACTGGAATCCATGGTTCTCACAGCTAAACTTCACAGGTGCTTATGTAGCATTTCCCTTGCTAGCAAATTTACTTCTTTACAGCTGTACAAAAGAGTAGCACTGTTGACTGACAAACAAGACAAAATACATTTTAGTTATAGATCTCCAATCCGTCTTGACAATATTTTAAAAACCTGCACACATGTGCCTTATTTTCTTACAAGAACATTTGCTTTTGGAATCATAGCTTCATCTTAAAAAGATCTCTGATAGACCATGAAGTCAGTACCAAGATGTAAGATTTTGTGCAAATTCATTTTTTACTTATATGACTTTCATCATTCTGGAAATAACACCTTGGAGTTTTCATTGCAGCTGGTAAATAAAATGATGGTGTCTTACAAGCAATTATTTCACCTTTCATGTGGATGTCATATGAAGCATACTTTGGAATAAAATAGTATAGTTCTATAAAAAGCCAAATGTTTTCTCAGGGAAAATAGCATTGCTACTACATCCTTATAAAGCCTTACATAAAAATTGGATGGTGGACTTTATGACTGGCAGATATATGTAGCAAGCTTCTCCATTCACATAGTAATTTTTGGAACTCTGTTCCAAATTGCAGCTATTAGGCTAGAAAAAGTTTATTTCTCTCTTTAATTAAAACAAAAGTTAAAAGCAAAGATTGTTCTGAGATAGTCAAAGTCATGGAAATTTTAAATCCATTCTGTTGGTTTCATATCTTGAATCAGGTCTCACTTGAATCTACAGACAGCAGAATGGCCAGGTATTTAACTGTTGTTCATATGTATTACTGTACATTTCTTTGGGTGTTTGTCCAGGTTAATACATTGTGTTATAATTTTTTTGTTTCAGTATTAACAAAAGCAGTTTATTTCTACCCTTGCTATTTAATTGTTTTTCCATTCTGAAATGTTGATGCTTGCTGGTATTATTTCAAGTCATTATTCTCCATAACCTGTAATTTATTGTAATTTGAGGAAGTCCTCACCACTGATTTTAGCACACCATGTTGAGGCTGCACAGATAAGTCCAGGGCATTAGAAAAAAAACAACCTTATTTTGTAGCCAGTAGTGAGCAGATTGCTGGATCGTCTATAAATAATCTTTTTTTCCTAGAAACCTTGCACATAAACAAGTAGCTTGCGGTCTCATCTTTGCTTCAACAGCAGTTGGGACATCTCTCTCTATTGTGATATTATGCAGCTAGCATGATGCTTTTAGAAGTCAGAAGTAAATACTACAGAAGAAATTACAGAGTAATACCTTTGACATGACTTAAATGTGCATTTGCTGAATCCTATTAAAAGTGTTATTTGATTGACATGTGTTTTTCTCATAGAAAACAAGTTGCTTGTAATGTTCATAATTGGTGCAATAGTGAAGTCTTGCCTAGTACAAAGAGTGGGATACCTTTGACATTTGGCATGCCTGAACAGGGTGAGCACTAAATTGCTTCGTCACATTCTCTTTTGCACTGTTTCTCAACTTTACTCATGTTAAAATGGACTTCAGTTCCCATAATTCCCCAGCCAGCATACTCTGGGACCTGAGATCCACATATCCTAAAGTGACTAAGATGAAAAAACGTTGTTGGGTTCAATGCATTGGTGGAATTCAATTTTTTTTACTATGGGTTCTGTGGGCGTGGCTTGGTGGGTGTGGCTGGGGGGGGTCATGTGACTGAGTGGGCAGTTTCTGTAAGCAGGGCAATAAAGATTAGGCTAGAAACACCACCAGAATGTTTTTTTCCTGCCTTCTTTACAGGATTAACCCTGTAAAGTGGAAAAAAACAAAAGGAAATTTCTCCTAACAACTGGTTCTCCGAACTGCTTAGAAAATTTACTACCGGTTCTAGTGAACCTGTTAGAACCTGCTGAATTTCACCTCTGGTTCAATGCTTTTCTTCACATCACAGAACCATACAAAGAGTTATCCGAGTTATTTTTAAAAATTAAAAAGATTTATTTTTAAAAAATTAGTATTTTCTCAGTCTGGATAAATGCCAGAATCTGTCAATATTTCACCTGTTGTTGCACATAGGAATGAATGCTGGTCAAAATGATAAATTGTCTAGACAAGCTCTGGTTAGATGCAATTTATTCATTTATTTAACTTATAACCTGTTCCAATCAACAGTTGTCATTGACTGATACAGTAACTATAACCATCTGAGGCTTCTGGTAGTTGGGAAGAATAAAATAAATAAATAAATGGCATTAAATTATCAACAGTACAGCTAAAAACAATAAAGAATAATGGTGTAATAACTCCTGTATTATCTGATGGAAACACACACAAACAATTGATAATAGAGGAGAGGGTAAAACAAAGACACCATGCTCATATTACAAGAAACCTGTGAAACAGTTCTGTTCTTAGTATTTTCCTAAAAACCAGCAGTGAGGACTCAAAAAGCAGCTCCCTTTGGGAATGGGAGTCCTTTTCTCTTGTCCTCACTTGAATACGATTAGATTTGTTAAAGAAAAGAGAACATTTTCTCCATTGTGAGTGCATTCTTAAGCTGCAATTGCCAACTTTTTAAGAAAGCACAAAATGTTCAGCTCCTCTCTCAAGCTTTGCCCTGAATGCATCTGAAATGGTCTATCTGGGGTTTCGTTGGTAAATGAGATTTTAGCATTTTGGAGAAGCGTTTTAACTTTGCAGTGTTTGGGTTTATCAATGTTTTATGCCTTTTATGGGAACTGCCTTGGACGGTGTTGCCCTTTTATGATGGTCTCTTCTGAGTCAGAGGCTGAGAGACAGGCCAGACGGACTGTGAGCTTGAGGATCTGGCAGGCGCACAGACACCTGAGGCAGCTTAAGAAGCAATGAGACTGAGCAGGTGGGGGATGACTCAGAGGGGTCAGATTCTGGCAGGGGTGCCTCACCCGAGAACAAGCCAACAGCTATGGAGGGCAGAGAAGAAGCAGTCAGCTTTTCCCCTTGAGAAGAAAATGTTCTGACTTGAAGCTATGCCCATAACTGGGGTTACACATGGGCAGCTTCTAGACCCCTCCCCATCCATTCTAAACAACTGAATAACAGAATAAGAACAATAAGCATTGGAAGGGACCTTGGAGGTCTTCTAGTCCAATCCCCTGCTCAGGCAGGAAACCCTGAGACTAATGGTTGTCCTTAAAAATCTCCAGGGTTGGAGCACACACAACTTCTGGTGGTAAGTTGTTCCGCTGATTAATTGTTCTAACTGTCAGGAAATTTCTCCTTAGTTCTAGGTTGCTTCTCTCCTTGATTAGTTTCCATCCATTGCTTCTTGTTCTGCCCTCAGATGCTTTGGAGAATAGGTTGACCCCCTCTTCTTTGTGGTAGCCCCTTAGATATTGGAGCATTGCTATTATATCATTCATTCCTAATCCTTCTTTTCCTTAAACTAGACATACCCAATTCCAACAAGCGTTCTATATATGTTTTAGCCTCCAGTCCCCTAATCATCTTTGCTGCTCTTCTCTGTACTCTTTCTAGACTCTCAACATCTTTTTTATATTGTGGCAGCCAAAACTGGATGTAATATTCCAAGTGTAGTCTTACCACACTCTCCTGCTTTGCACTCGTATTTGTGGCAATCCCCTTTGCTCTATTGCCCTGATCATTCAGACCTTCAGTTTGACTCTTGGACTGGTTTTCTAGAACTGACTCATTCTAGATCTTTGGACTGTTTTGAACTACTTTCATATCTCTGCCTTTGAATACTTCCTGCTAGCAGCTTGAGAACTACTCATGTTAAGGGAGCTAAAAACTCTCTACACTTCCCAGTTCTTAATGACTCTCTGTCTAAACACATACTGTATCTTGTCAAAATATTTACAATAAATATTTAGCAATAAAGGTTCCCAAACTTGTCATTATCTTGCTTTGCCTTTGCAGCCACTTACATAGGACACCTTTAGGCTAGTCTAGAAATACATTAAATGACATAATCTCCATTGACTGATGTGAATTGCAATGAGATCCATATGGAAGCAGTAGGTTGGAAGCACTTGTAATAAATCAATGGTGTATTTTTAATAAGGTAACTTGACTGGCCCCATTCTTCTTGTTTGAGATCAGGAATCATTTCTCTTTTTTATTTTAGTATGCTGTTGAGGGTGGGTGGGGTCCATTTTACAAGATAGGAATTAGAAAAAGTTTTACCAATTTGATAGCATCCAAGTATTGGGCCACTTTCATCATTCCCAAATACATTTCAGATAGAGAGGATCATTGGTTTGAAAGAGGGTTAAAATAAGTAATTTATATTAATGCTGAGCAGCCCACCCTCAACAGAGGGGGTGGGATATGACACCACCTAAACACAGATTTTGCAGTAGTTCCAAGAAGATTCCACTTCCATTTGCACTTTGGCACAGATGACCCTGAGGGCAAGAGTGTGCTAATGACCAGATGACTGCAAAGAAATACAATCTTTTCATCTGCCCCCTCACCATCTGATCAGAACTTATCCTTCTATCTTCCCAATATCCAGTCTTAACTGTCAGTATCTATCCTTCCATTCCCTCCCTCCCCTCAGTAACAACTGATTAAGTTTCTTGGATGAGAAATGAAATATTTTGTTTTTCTTTCTCAAGGAAAACAGTCCAGTTGTTTTTGGGGAGGGGAAAAAACCAGCACTTTTGAGATTCCCAAACATTGCACACTCCGGCTGGGTTCATCTCAGCACTGACCCATCCTGGGGAAGGCTGCCTATCTAGAAGCAGAGCAGATATGAACCTGTTCCTCATACTGGTGACCAGGAATTCTTCAAATACCACATCGGAGCATCCACTTTTTCAAAGGTCTATAATATAATAATCACAAAGATGTTTAATGAATTATCCTAAACCAGGGGTGTCAAACTTGATTTCATTGAGAGCCGCATCAGGGTTGTGTTGGACCTGGGGTGGTGGTGGCATGGGGGCGTGGCCAGGGTGGGTGTGACCAAGTTGACGTGGTCACTCATATCAGGGGTGCCTGTGGTGGCCCAAGCACTCTGCCATCAAAAATGGGCTCCTGGGCTCCGTTTTTGGCTGCCACAGCCTTGGGCAACCCTCAGTGAAAAACAGAGATCGGAGCCTGTTTTCACTGGTAGAAGCACCGCAGTCTGGGCCTTTGCTATTTCCAGGGCAGCCCTGTGGGCCTGATCTAAGAACCCTGAAGGCTGGATCCATTCCCAGGGCGTTGAGTTTGACACCCCTGTGCTAAACAATTGTATTTTATTGCTAGTGTATTATATCCAAAACTTTGTAGGAAATTCCTTGAAATATAAGCTTGCAACCTTATTGGGTTTCATCTTATTTTTGTTTGTATCTCAGAACAAATCTTTGCATATTTCCACACATATGGGATTCCTCCTCCACGAATTGCAAATTTTGCTTTGATAATTTTTGAAGATCTGTGGAATTTCGCACCTCCTTAAACCTCCTACTAAATAGATCTCTGAGTATAGTAGTTATTGCCACTCAGCATCTTTGCAAAAGAAGCTGTGGAACTATGAAAACAGGGAGGTTAGAGACCACTTTGATTAATAAAGTTAGAATTTTATTTCCTTACATTTTTTTGACATCACAAATTGTGGAAATTTATTACACAGGAAAAAGTTCTTGAAACAAAAAATTCAATTTACACTGTAACGAAAAATAAGATTGGCATGAGAATGAATCCAAGACTTTTCATATTTACAGATGGGCGTGCACAAGCAATGCAGAGTTGTTTTTATAGAACTAATTTTCAAGTTATTGATCACTATGATCCAGTAGTCTCCGGAGCCTTTTAATTATTTTTAGGACCCAGTGTTTCAGGAATGGAGCTGAGCTGGAAGGAAAAAATTCTACTTGGATTTGTGTATTTTTCTCTGAACTGTCAATCACAACTGGGCTTTACCAATATCCATGCTGATAATGATAGATTATGACAGCCATTAATCTATAGTTCTTGTTCATAATGATACTAAATTTATAGTGGGAGAAATTGCTACTTGGGTACAATTTTGATTTCGATCCCTATATAATATGTCTTTAAGGGATCAATGTTCCATGAAGTACCATAATCAAGAAGAAATCTACTTTAGGTGCCTTTTTTCAGTCTATGACTTACAAAAACAAATGGTTCAGAAATTCCCAAGGCAATGCATCTGATGGACTATCAATTTGATGTCAGGACATAACAGTCAGAAAGTTGGATATAAAAGCTCAACTCCCAAAATACTACTTCAGGCCAAAATGAACTCATGGTGATACATAATGAATTATAATTAAATAAATTATGCTTGTTTTGAATTTGCTCCAGTTACTGATGAGTAAGAATTATTCTCAATCGATGAAGGGGGCGGATACCATGAGAAAGGGGACTTAATTAAAATGCTAAGACACAGATGGGTAAGATTGAGATTCAACACATTTTTGTCCAGGTTTTTTTTTAACCAGGTTATTTCATTTTACTTCTTTGTGAAGAGTGCCTTTTACGGAATATGGCCATTCCTTTTTATGAATACTTCCTTCTATACCCACAGCATTGAAAACCCAATTGTATATCATTTACCATCTCATCGTCTTGGGATCAGAGGAGGAGAAACAATGGAAAGGAAGAGGTCTAAGAGAATGGGTTTTTTTAAAATACAGCATAGCATCCCAGACATTTAGCAAGTATTTCAGTCTGTTAATCCATATGTCTCAAGGAGGCCATCACTCGCCCAGATCTGAAAGGCTGTTGATTCCTGGGTACCAAGATACAAATCCTCTGTTGACACGGTGGGAAATAAAATCTACCCAAAAGTGCATTTCAAGTCAAAAATACACAACATAAACTATAAATAGCTTTGGGGAGATGGAAGAAAAGTTAATTTCGTACATACAACACAAAGATGCTTGTTTCGGTAGCCTCTGCATCCAATGTGCCGGCACAAGAGGAAATACAGATGAGATGGGCCCTGATTTGTGGGGATGAACCCATACTGAGAAAGTGGATTGTCCCATTTTTCATGACGAGGTGACCTCTGAACTTTGCCCATCAGCACACAGGAAGTGGAGAAGGTGCTCTTACAGTGCTCTGTTGATGTCAAGAAACCTGGGGGAAGAAACCATACAGAGGAGGGATAGTTATTTACCATAATTGGGACTGAGGAAATGATTCCAAAACGGAGAATGAGAATGATTTTTAAACTTGGAAATGTTTTCAGCACTTTTAAGTTGAATAAAAGATATCCTGATCTCCAGTGGTAGGATGCAACTGGTTTTACTATCAGTTTGCTGAGTGTGTGCTTTGCTGATCTCCATGGATATTATCTGCTAAATAAGCACATGACATAAATGGCCTTGTAAAAGATCAGTCTTTCAATCCAGAGTAGTTTTAGCTCAAAGGTTTATTTGGTAGATCATGGTTCTGTTATCCCAGGACCAGCCAGATATGCAAGGATGGATTGTACCAAAATGTGTTACAACAGAAACCTACTTCTGGCTTCCTGTTACATTCCTTGCTCATTCTTACTTCTCTGGTGCCTTGCAAAGTCTAACTGGTTCTCAGAAATATAAAACATCTTTTGCTTATGAATCTCAGTAGAGCAGCATTCCATTGAACCTAGATAGATAAATGTTGCTTGGTCCTACCCAGCCTTTAAATTTTTATTGGGTTTTTCTTCCTTGTCCACTTTCATCCATGGTCAAAGTTTTACCAAACTTTTTCTTCAAAGACTGATCTGATCCATCTTCATGTTTTTTGGATCTCAAACTTTGTTAAGGGAATTGTGAGGCTTCCTAACATGAAAGTGAAAGACTAATAGGAAGATTTCCAACAAGCGAAATCTCCCATTGCCAATAAATCTCAAATGTTATGAATTATGTGCTCTATGAAGTTCCTTTCACTGTATGATTACTTAGTGCATTTAAAATGTGTTCTATGTGATAACTACTAGTGAAAAAAATAGGACATATTAGTTACATGTATGTGGTCATTTTCCCCCTCATCTAGAGATGTTCTTATTATGACCCTCTCGCTGTTAGAAATAACAATGAAAATAAGGCACCTTAATTTGATATATAAGCAAAAATGCTATGCAGGATGTATACATTGTGTAAAACAGAGAAAATTCTCTTACTTTTTAAGGGGACAAAATTCATACCTGAGGGCATGATACATATAACATCCATGTCTCTGATCTGACAGCTTATGAAAGGTATGCTATTTATTACCAGTGTTTCTTAACCTTTGCAACTTGAAGTCCAGACATCTTCAAGTTGCCAAGTTTGAGAAACGTTGATTAATATAATTCTGAAGCTGGACTCTTGTTGCATTAAGTTTCTTCTGGGTTTAACACGTCTACTTTGCATTGCGCCCCCATCTCTCCAAGGTCCCAATCCAGTGGTGGGATTCAAATAATTTAACAACAGGTTCTGTGGGCATGGCTAAGTGGGTGTGGCTAAGTGCTCATGTGACTGGCTGGGCGTGGCCAACTCAACATCATTTCTTTGCCCTAATTACTGTTTTAAGTATAAAAAAGATATACCAAAAAGTAGTTTATTTTATGCATTTAATACTTAAATAAGAATAAGATGTACACAAAACTAGAGATAGAGAGAGATGATATATGGAGAGAGA
>JAEANM010016289.1:0-13324 GCA_017656035.1 Myanophis thanlyinensis
CTTGAAGCAGAAGGCACCAGCCTGAAGATGGCGAGTGGGATCTCGCCGAAACATTGCAAAAAGACTCTGAAACTTACTCGGGGAAAAGACACGAAAAGACCTAGACCTGCATACCTACACCCGTGAAAATCTACGAAAACAAATATATGTTTACATATATATATATATAGCAGCTACAACTGCTCGATTGAAATCTAGCCTCTTTTTTAACATAAAATACATGTAAAAATTGATAATATTCTTCTTTGGACATATTATTCCCATCTCTCTGGGAAAGACTTTAATCCTGGGAAAGCTGAAAGGAAGGAGAAGAGGATGTTCAACAGCAAAGTGGATGGAGTCAGTTATGGTAGTGATGAGCACAACTGGACTAAAAAAAAAAGGTGTGATAGATCACAACAGAGAAGATCTATTCATGTGGTTGCTAGGAGTTGAAAAAAACCTGATGGCACATAATCAATCAACATGTAAAAAAAATTGGCTGGGCTTCAATTGTGTGATTCAGCTACCATCTGGACTTTTTTGTCACACATACATACCCATGGATACTCCTGAGTTGTGGATATCTTGACAGTGCCTTGTTGGGGAATGGTATTTAGCTTTTTTTTTTTTTAAACCCACTTGTATATGTAATGTTGCTATATAAATGAGTTATATATGAATTAGTGCAGGGCTTCAGCAGTAAATTCCACCGAGTTCCCCCCAAAAATGTATAAGTTCTTTACTTTAATAACTGCCATTCCATGCTTCTCTAGCAAATAGAATATTTCTTCACTTTCAACTTCTCTATCCTTTTTGAAACAATTAAGGGGAATTCTGTAGTTCTATACTTGACATATACTCTCACTTTTTAAAAAGGGTTGATGCTACATGCTAGGTTTTCCCTACATGCTAGATTTTTCTAGGTATAATGTTCAGCTTTTTCTTTTTTATATATAAACATCACATCCACAGTGAGCAAACAGTGCAATATTTGGCTCCCGAAAAAGTGCACACTTCCTCCCAGTACTGTTGTTTAGAATGATTATGTAATTCTGTGTGCCATGGATAAACAATGGATATGTTTAAATGAAATTGTTAACAATAAACAATCCAATTCATCATTTGCTATCATCATTTGCTATAATTGTAGGATTCTCTGTGTGCTTTAATCCTTGGCAGGCCTGGCATGAGAGGTTGATATTCTTGGGCACCTGCCAATCCCAAATCCCATTATACTGGCCAGACTCAATAATCTTTTTTGTGGCTTGTTTTAGATTTTATATGGCATGTACATCCTGAGATCACTAAGCATATTACAATAGAAAGATGAAACCATAAAACAAGTTAAAACCAAGTCTATTAGAAATAGATTAAAGTATATTGATTACTAACCCTGCTAAAGAGTTATATTTTCAAAGCCTTTTTAAAATGTGAACAAAAAGGTTATTCCTCTCAAATCAGCAGGGAAGGCATTTCAAAAAACTGGAGCAGCTGTATAAAAGTTTGACCCTGAGTCTCCCAGATGAGACCCTGCCAGGGGAAATTATATGGAAGAATACATCTTTGGACCCAAACTGCATGGGGCTTTAAAGACAAATATCAGCACTAACTTTGCCTCTCATCCAGAAACAAACCAGCAGCTAATGTTTATTGATGGTGCAGTTTTATTGATCTATGGATTTATGGTGAGAAGAACAAAGACAAGGACTGTCCTCAGCCTAAGTGGGCAATGATAAGAATTGGATGTAGAGGGAGAGGGAGCAAGGAAATTGAATATGGAGGAATGACAAAGCTTGTTTAGCATTGCCCCTTCTGAAAATCTAGATTTGATCTTGGATTTTGCCTTTCTGTGCTGAGTTGCAGAGTAAACACATACCATTACTTTTTAAGTGAAAAATAATGCAGCAAAGCTCCAAGTATGTCTGTGTTCACCCTGCTGTATTTTTCCAGAGGTATTTTTTATCTATTCATTCCCTGACTAGTGCGGTTCTGCATAAAAGCTACCCATCTTTAATATGAAGTTGAGATTCTGGATGTCTACCAGTAACTGAAATGTATCTATCTATCTATCTATCTATATTCAATTTCTACAGCCACCCAACTCAACTACGTGAGTCTGGGCAGCTTACAATTCTAATTTTAAAAAAAATTAAAAGAAGACAAAGCAGTACAAACAGCTGCAAAATAAATAAGTATAAACAGCAGCTGTGATAATTAATCAATGAATAATAAAGCCAAGTAATGGAGTCTCTCTCACATTCCAAGCCCCAGGTGTGGATACATAGCCAGGTTTTTAAAGCTTTGAGAAAAGCCATCAGGGTTAGGACTATCTAATCTCCAAAGGGAAAATATTCCATAAAACGGGCTACAGCAGAAAAATCCTTCTTCTAGTTCCTGCCAGTCAACACTGTTTGGCTGACAAGATGTTTTGGATCTGATCAGACAGGTAGAAACTCTTGGGAAAAAGACTCCCTCAGATAATCTGGTCCCAATCAATGTAGACACTGTATATCCTTTCAGGAATCAAATTGTTTCAGGTATCTACTTAACAATAAAAAAATGCAGAAAGCAGGAAATTCCCTCCACCATTCCAGATGAAGAAGAATCTTTAACACTGTTCTTGAATGGATATTCTGTAATGTGATAATAAAAAATAAAAGTCAGACTGCATAGAAGCATTAACATACAATTCTTGATTTGCCAGGTGCCACTAATATTACTATTACTTTTTGTAGATATCATAAACATATATTGTATTGTTTGGTTTGAGCTTGACCATATGATGATATCATGACTTGAATTATTTATTATTAGTCCATAAGTCTGTATCTAAAACCTAATAAAGTCTCAGTAAGAATTCATTTTAAACTCTCCAAAGAATAGTCCATATCAATTAAAGACTGAGTTGAAGATTTTTTCCCTAACTATGAGTAAGTATTTTGACAAACATATCCACTTTCTTATGCATGTGCAATATTTTTTTACTTAAACATTTATTATTTTATATTTATGTGGAATATTGGAAAATACCCAATTTTCTGTTCTGGTGCTTTGTGTAGGTAAACCCACACTTGGAATACCATGTCTAGTTCAGGTCACCAAGATACCAAAATATGTTGAGTCTCTATAAAGTGCAGAGAAGAGCAACAAAGATAGTTAGGGGTCTAGAGACTGAAACACATATCAGTTTTAGGAACTGATTATGTGTTGTCTAATGAAGAGAAGAACTGGGGTAACATTAAAGCAGACTTCCCATATTTAAGAAGCTGTCACAAAGAAAAGAGGGATAGCTTATTCTCCAAAGCACCTGAGGGCAAAATAAAAAGTAACAGATGGAAAGTTATCAAAGAAAAATCCAACCTAGACCTAAGGAGAAATTTCCTGACAGTGAGAACAATTAATGAGTGGAACAGCTTGCCTTCAGAAGATGTAGGTGCTCTGTCACTGGAGGTATCTAAAAAAAGATTGGACAGCAATGGTATAGGGTTTCCTGCTGGGGCAGGGAGTTAAACTAGACATGTTATTCTGTTATTCTATAGGTAACTTTGCATTTTATAGCAAAGTTACCTATAGAATAACAGAATAACATGTCTAGTTAAACTAGACAGGGAGGCAGGGAGTTAAACTAGACATGTTATTCTGTTATTCTATAGGTAACTTTGCTATAAAATGACGTATTAGAAGATATCTGCTTAACATTATTCAAGTCCATTCAGCCAGTGGTGGAATTCAATTTTTTTTTACTACCGGTTCTGTGGGCATGGCTGGGGGAGGGGTTATGTGACGGGGGGGGGGGCAGTTTCTGTAAGCAGGGCAATAAAGATTAGGCTAGAAACAACACCAGAATGTTTTTTTTTCCTGCTTTCCTTACAGGATTAACCCTTTAAAGTGGAAAAAACAAAACAAAAGGAGATTTCTTCTAACATCCGGTTCTCCGAACTGCTTAGAAAATATATTACTGGTTCTAGCAAACCTGCTAGAACCTGCTGGATTTCACCTCTGTATTCAGCATATTGAGGAAAAACTTTAGATTGAATTGTCATAACAAGCTAAAAGGAGAGAAATTCTTTCTACATATTTCTATAACATTTCTGAGATTTGTCTTGTATTCAATGAAATTTTGGTATTAAACTAAATACAATACAGATTTTGCATAACAGTGTTTTAAATCCCAAGCCCAATTCACATTTTACGAACTATTCAGGTACCCAGCTGATATATTTTAAATATAAACCAAGAAAACAGTGACAAGGGGAGATGCTCTTGTAAACCGAGTCCCTTGGGAGATGGGGCGGTATAGAAATCCTGAAAGAATAAAGAATAAACCTACATATATATAATGGGGGGAAGGGGAAGGATTATCAGAAGCTTCCTTTCCAGTATACTTTCAAGAACAAATCCAGAGGGATAATGGATCTGGATAAAATGAGACTTGAGATACAGCATATTCTCATGTCTTTCTCTGCAACATTCCTATTTTCTGTCAGATCCAGAATTTAATAAATGGAATTCCTCTCACAAAATGGGCTGCTCATTGATCAGAGCCACCTTCTGCATAATTTCAGTCTCCAGTGAGCCATGCATGAGAGATGCAGTGGGAAATCATTAACAAAAGTCTGCGCTACTCAAGATCTTTTAGCGATTGGCGATGACTAAGCATCCGCAGTAAAGTGATTTTTCAGCAGTTCTATTTTCATCTCAATAGATTTGTTTACTTGTAGTCAGGGTTTGTCTTAGGAGTGAGCAACATTTTGGGTGTCCCTCTGGTCTGTTTTACACTGTTATCAAATTGGGCAGAACTGCTGAACCTATCAGCGTAAAGCACTTTTCTGCTGGATTTATTCAAAGACAGTAACATTCAAAGGGAAATGAAAAAAGGAGCATCCTTTAAAACTAATTAATAGAAACTTATTTTTTCTGCATACTAAACAACTTAAAAATGTCACAAAGAAGGTTACAACACTAATTTTTTTTACCCAACTCTTAGAAGATACTGCTTTTATCAAGCACTGTCCTTGAGCTCAGAATTCTGAAAAAGAACCAAACTGGCCAACTTCTCAAATAACTCCTACTTTTGAACAGATATCTGTAGACCTGGAACAATGCTTAATACAGACCATTTCTAAGACTTGATATGAAAGATTAAATATGTACGGTAGTTCTTAGATCTGATTGATCAAGTGAAACAATACAGCTTCTTTCCTTTTATTTTCTTCTTTTAAACAAGGAAGAAACTTTATGTGTATGATGCACAATACACAATGTAATGCATAATAAGAGAAAAAATAAATACAAATAAGTATGGTATAATTGTATAACAGAGTAAATGAAGCTGTTTTGATACTTTATAAGCTACATGTATCTTATAAAGCATGTAGGATTAATAAATAAGTAGTTCATATTTACTCAAAAAAAAGAAAGAATCTTAAACTTGTTAAAAAGTATATTATATTTTTTGTTATTTTCTATTAAATTTTTAAATCATTCTCTGTTATACAAACAATACACATGTACATATACATTTAGTAATCATAAAAGCATGGTACACAACTGAAGCTGCTTGGGGACATTGTATGTGATCAGGCATATCAAATACTATGAACACAAACTAGATGAGGGGGAAATCACATGTTTTTCTTTCCTTTTGATATATTGCAGAATTGAAGGATTCTTGAGGTCTAGAGTAGCTCAAGATATGATCACAAGTGTGTGTTCTTGACATTCTCTCATTAATAAATAAAGATACACTCATTGGTTTGCATGTTTTCTTGCAACCATCTAGATGAGCCACTGCATGTTTTCTGTGTTTCAAGGCCGAGAGAGGTGAAAATAAGCCTAGGCCAGCACTGGATTACTTTTCAGCCATTGAAGAAGGTAGTATGGAAATGACTTAACTGACTAATTGCTGGGAATCTGGCTTGTTTTCAGCTAGCCTTCCCTCTCTGTCAAAATATACAACATGAAATAATGAACTGGGATGCAGGAAAGATACTTGACTGTGAAAAGAGAGAAACAGGCACTAGAACAATGAGCAAGTTTACTTTCAAGTAACGTAAGCAAGGTAACCTTAAAGAAGACTATCAGTCAGTTTTGAGAAGCAAGGATAATCCATAAAGTCTCACAGATGACATGTTTTCAAAGGCTATAAGCCATTTACTTTCTTCCCAAGCTTTTTAACCTCATGAAATTGAAGGCAGAATTAAAAAGAAAGATACAAGTAGGTGCCAACATGTGTGCTTAGACACATTTTGAGGGCAGTCTGACATATGACTTATCCAAATCTTCAGACGGAAGGATGGGCCACAAATAATGTTTGACAATCTAGGAAGATGAAAATAAAAGGTGAGAGCTGGAAAAGATTTTCAAACTCTTTTGGCAATCAAAATTATTGGGTGAGGTGAGAGGATGGGTATGGATATGTTGTGGATGTGGATGTGTTGGAGAATTTAAGGGCTTTGTGTCATGTTATAGGTGATTTATATTTGAAAAGATAGGCATGCACATATAGTAGTCCAGATGAAAATATACTCATTTCTTGGAAGAAAAACTGCCATAAGCACCAAATTGGTTAGTGTTTTAATGGTGGAACAGGCACTTGATATGCATTTCAGAATCCTTCCAAGAGTTTAAATCTCATAGCACTTAAAGGATTACCAAAGTTATTATAACGGAAGCTTTTGTTGATGACAGTCCATTTTGTATATTTAATGAAGTAGACTATGATTCATAAAAACACATACCATAATATCTGTGTGGATTTTCAAAGTGCTACAACTCCTTAGTGTCATTCCTGGATTTACCTGGATGTGACAAGGCCTCAAATTAAGGAGAAAATACACCTATATCTGTAACCCTACAGCTCATAAACCTTAATTTGTTCAGGGCACTTCAGGGATTATGCAGCGTTAAGGTAAGGGACTCAAAAGGAACCTTCCCTTGTTTCTTGAGTTTTAAAGGTAACAAAGGAGGAATGTATTTTCAGACTTGCAAGGTTCTCTTAATATGGCTTTACAATGAAACAGAGCTAGATTTTCTGGGTAGGCTTCTTGTCTGGTCTACCTCATAAGGCTAACAATTGCATTCAAGTGCATTCTCTATCTCTCTAATTTACAGTCAAAAGCCAAACGATTTAGAAGACACCATGTGTGCACTTAACAAAACTGTAAACATTTAGAGTTACTTACATTTGCGCTTTGTTTTTCTTTCCATTTCTTTGACTGTAAAACAAATCTATAAATATATTCAAATGAACAGTGATTCTAATAGCTGTTCCTCTTTAGACTTCCCACCTGGGCATATACAGAGGTAAGTGTGTAGCTGTATATTCTGTTTTCTCTCTTTACTGAGTTTTCTATAAATATAGAAGAATAGCTGAACCAGGTATTCATTGCTCAGAATTTCTGGTCTGGTATTAAATTATTAGATTAGCATGAAAGTGACAAACTTGGGCTACGAATGTTTAAGAATGAAGGCAAATGTACGTGTCCCAGGATAATGTTGCAGAATCCAATCTGGGTTAGTCACCAGGATCAGAAGTTTAGTCTTCCAAGCTTTCAGACTCATACTGGAGCCATCTTCAGGGAACTTCTTTCTAGCAGGGTGTGTGCTTTGGGCTGTTATGTGATGTGTATATTTGTGTATTTGTGTGTATATGTGTATATGTGTATTTACTCCAATCAACATCTAAAAAGCCACATACAACAGGCACTATATAAGTACCACACACAGAACAGCCCAAAGCACACATTCTGCTAAAGAGAAGTTCCCTGAAGCTATGAGTCTGAAAGCTTGGAAGAGAAAACCTGTAGTCCCAGTGACCAACCCAGGCTGGATCCCGTAAGAATCTTTATGCCAAGATTCCTACCAATACCCTAATGAAAGCAGCAGCCTCAAACCACTTAGCAAGAAAAATCCAGTTGTTTATTAGGAGTAACATGCCAGCAGGAACTAAGTGAAGCCAGCTCAAGACCCAGTTTGTGCCTTGTCTCTAACCCTGTTGCCCCCTCGCCCTAAGGTGTGTCACCAGTCTTATTCCCCAATGAAGCAATTTTGTGGGTCATAGAAATCAGTCCCTCCAGCCATTGCAGGTCTCCATAGAGAGGGTCTTGATTTTGGGTGGTTAGAATGTGTTTTGTTTCGACTGAGGTGTGAATTCTTTGGTGCAGCTGCGAGGCATGATTTCCCATTCCCCCGTATATGGCAACTCGGGAGCAGGTCAGGAAAGCTTTGCAAGTTGTCACTTTAATTTACTCTAAAACACATGGATACATAATATTTCAAAGCTACTGAATTTTAGGTGGATGAATATGCTATACTTTGAACAAAGAATAATTAATTTTCTAACCATGGGTGCCATTTTTGTGAAAAATACATTCTTGCCTTGTATGAATTAGTCTACTATCAAATTCTATCAATTTATACCATGAAAAATATCTAGTATTTGAAAAAGGGTTACCTTTAACTTATCTTTTTATAACTTCATAGGACAAAAACTCATTACCAGAAATAGCATGCCAAAAGAAAAAAGATGAATTAGTTGCAGGAAGAGATCTATTGAAAGGGAAATTTAGAAGATTATAGTCAGACTAAAAAATACCTTTGACCAAATAAAATATTCTTGGGTCTCTTGTAATAGCTGGGGTCAATATAGAATTGCTGTTCACAATTTTGTGCAAAAATATTAGCATAGAATAAGAAAAAAATTGACCAAGTATATCCCAGGCCATATTAAAAGCACAATAAATTGTGAAGTTAATGAAAATCTCTTTTACATGGAGTAAAAGTTCTACACAAGCCTTTGTATAAGTGCCTTAATAATCATTATGCTGTTACCTTAGGCCGTAAGAATCTAAGAAAAAGAATGCTGCTGGATGAGACAAAATAGTATTGATTTTTTAACACACAATAAAGGATCATGTAGATGTTGGCAATGCAAACTACAGAAATCTCATTCTTTGTTGAGTTTTGCTCTATATAAAATCAACCCATATCTTAATATAACTGGTAAGAAGCACAATTGAAAATGTAATAAAACATACTATTTGCCTCTGCCCTTTTGAACCATTTGTATGCAATTCTTACTATTTTACAGTCTTCAGACATGCTCTTTAGTTCCCTTGAGAAACAATACAAGATTTAACAAAAATATCATGAAAAAGAAGGAAAAAGATTGACTAGAGGTAGATTCTCTTCCTGTGTTGCTCAGCTGCAAAGTATTCACTGTTCAAAACTGCAAATTCACATTCAGTTGCACAGGTGTCTGATTATATATCCTCCCCCCTCAATAGAGAGATGGACAGCTGCTCACATATAGGCTTTCTTTTGCACATCCATGCTAAAACATGAATAAATCCAGCCACATTTGTCTGGTAATGGAGCCCAGTTGTTCTGTTTCAAGCACACAAACTGCTTATCACAGGTAGTTAAACTCCACAGAAAAGATATAATTATAGATTACTTATTTTTCTTCAGGTATTCTCAATCAACAACTTACAGTTACTGAAGGGATTCTTCTAAGGTATATAAAGTCTGTTCCTTTTCATGAAGGTGAAAAGAGGTACTTTTCATGCAATGTTGTGAGAGTAAAAATGGCTCTTGCCTTGAGGGGAAAGTCCCGGCAAGATTACAATTTGAAAACCCCCACTGACCAATTAGAAACACCAATGTGACCACTTGGCATAAAACTACATTTTCCAGAAGTCAATCCCTTAAGGGAATAGTTCTTAACTGCTGAACTATTTACCCACAACCAGCACACCAGTCCTTAGATACAAATGTACTCTAAACTGTCATTGCCTTTTATGTATAGTATGTATCCCAAGAAAGTAGCCATACAGTCAAGTGGCAAATATTTTATTTATTTAACCTTAGCATGACTGAATGGCACATAACATCTCCCAAAAAGGAAACTAAAGACCTAAATCAGAACCACATGAAAAACAAATCAAAAAGAAAAGTCAAAACTTCAATAAAACCCCAAAAGGGCATTCACAGTCACTGAGCTGGAACGAAAACCAGGTTGAAATAATACAATTCAACCTGTTTCTAGAATTGGGGGACTTTGTATACTTCTGAAAGGAGAACATTCCATAAAGTGAGACTAATAGAGAGACAGCCCACCATCTCACCTTTGCCCCATGGCCTTCACAAGAGGAAGGAACTTTCAGCAGGTTTTCTCCCTTGGTGATGGGATTAGACAGGAGGATTCTGTTGCTGTTGTTGTGCCATTTAGGGCTCTCTTGATAATGACCAACACTTTGAGTCAGAAGTCTATTGACATCAATGCAGTAGCGTTAATATAGATGTAATTCCATATTAGCAGAGTTGTTCTACCAATAATATTCACACCATATTTGTATCAACTACAGGTTCTGGGTTGTCTCTAAAGGCATCTCCACACAAAACACATTGAAGTAGCCCAGCTGAGTGATGATCAAAGCATAAGTTACTAAGTTGATGAGTATTGATTTCTATGATTTTTGTATGGTTGTTGTTCCTATGAGAATCTCTATCATCAAATTACATTTAATGTTGGATGTGGTATATTGTTTTATTTATTTATGTGTAATCTTTGTCTTTCTGTCATCTTTTTGTTTGTCTTCATTTTTTGACCTTAATGACATTATGCTTAGGCAGGAAAAACTATTCTTTACCAAAAAAAGAAATGTTTGCAGATAACCCAACATGCCTCACAGTTAAAAGATAAAGTCCATGCTCTTCCAGAACAAATATAACATCCAGATTATATATTGCCTTTAAACTAGATATTTGTTATTAAAAAAACATGATGACAACTGCCAAATGTAACACATCAGGAAACAGAAAAAAGAAATAGAACTTTGAGTTCTAAAAAGAAGGGACATAAGGGAAAATAAATGGGCAATTTAGCATAACCACCTATTGGTGAAATTCGTGGTGATTCACAAACTGTGTCATCCAATAAAATTTCAGAATAGTTATCACTCAACTTTCAGTGGATCTAAACCTTCATAGCTTCTAATCAACATTAAGAGTGGAGAGAGAGAGAGAGAAAGAGGAATGTTAATGAACTAACACTAAGGGACATCCTGACAGTATCAAGCTTGTGAAAATATCTGAGATTATGTGTGAATAACCTTAAATCAGTTCTTAAATGATGCCTTCACAAGTTTTGGTTCATAGTCATCATAGCAAGTTTGTAAGTTTGAACTCTGGGTCTCATAAAAATATTTTCTGAGTCAGCTTTAAGATAGATGTTTGTTTTTTTAAGTTGCTCTGCCCACCCTAGTTCAATGATAGAGTTCAGCCCTGCATTCGTCACAAAACACTTATCTCTCTTCAAGTGCCTCTCCATGTCCTTCATGGTTTGCATAAAGGCTAAATTATCTCAGGCTGAAGGAAAAAGTGGACACATTTCCTGTTTTGAAAGGGATTGTTACTGCTTTAGTTTATGCTGAATAGTTACACTTAACTATGCTGAGCCAACTTTTGGTAATTTGTTCAATTATCCAGAAGAAAGATGCTCAGATACAGTCTTAACAATTTGCCAAATTATCAAGGGAGGAAAAGCAACAACAACGAAGCAATATTAGTTGAAAAACAAACCTAATTCTTTGTTGTCTAAAAAAGATTACTCCTTACACCACTACAAAGAAATAATCAGAAGCCATCAATCTCAATCCATAAGTCTCTAATAACTAGCTATATCATGCAGTACTGTGGGTATGCAGTGTAGACCCCACACACCTACTTCATGGTCTGTTTCTGTTGCTCCCCTGTGGGAGGAGGTTTTGAAGAATTCCTAGCAGGACTACCAGATCCTGTAATAGCTTTGTTCCCTATGCATCTGTCTGGTAAACTCGCAAGATTCGTTTTTCTCGCCATGTACATCTATATATCTGAATTAGACTGTTGTTTCTCCGTGTCATATAATAGATGTGGGTATATGCATATTTATGTATGTATGTATGTATGTATGTAGTGTATATTAGAAATGGAGAACCTTTGAGAGCTGCATGCAATGAAATTTCATTTTAATGTATACCAATTAGTGTACATTCAAAGTGAAAATAAAGTTACTCTAAGTTCTAAGAAGACAAAAGCCAAAAAGGCAGCCAGAAATGCAATCTTAGGAACATAGAACATGGTTAATAGGGCATGTAAAGAGACCACCATTTGTTTTACTGAATCATAGAGACAATATAGTTTACCCTGTTTGCAGAATATTTTTGATTAGGGCTGCCAAGGAGGCCTTTGAAATGAGATGAAAGGAAAGCAGTGCAGGAATTGGTGGAGGAGGGGAGTGTATTGCTTTGTGAAGTTTCTTGGAAGGGGTATTTTCCAAAAATAAAATTGTTGAAGTAAAACACTTCAATGAAGTTTTACACCTAACATGAGTCAGAATAAGCCTATCCAGTCCATACTGGGTAATTGATTGGTAACCCTCTTCATGATTTCAGACACAACTGTTGGTCCCTAAGACAAATAATGATCAGTGGTGAGATGCAATTGGTTTTACTACTGGTTTGGTGTGCACTCGCTTTGCGCGGCTTCTAGAATGCAAGTGGAGAATGTGATAGTAGAAAAGTGCAGTGGTAGGAGCAAGCAGTTGCTAGGATCAAACAAGACATGTGCCCACTAAAAGGGCCACATCTCCCAGCATCTTCCTGGTCATATGATCAAAATTTGGGTGCTTGGCAACTGGTTCACATTTATGACAATTGCACCATTTGTAACCTTCCAAGCTGACTTCCAACAAGCAAAATCAATGGAGAATGCTAGATTTGATTAATGACCACTTGATTCATGACTTGTTTAACAACTGTGGCAAAAGGGGTCATAAAATGGGGAAAAGCTCACTTAACAACTGCCTAACTTAGCAATGGAAATTTTGGGCTCTATTGTGAAAATAAGATGAGGACTTCATGTATTAGAATATTTTTGGCTTCATTTACTACTGTGTTTCCCTGAAAATAAGACTTATTTTCTTTTGGGGTCCAAAATAAGCACAAGGGCTTATTTTCAGGCAAGCACACTTTCAGGGTGATCAGCCTGGCTGGGTGCCCCACAATTGGTGCTGGTGCACACACAAGAGCTAGAAAATGTGCAGGGACCAATAGTATCCAGAAGCAGCTGCAGCCCACCAGTCTCTTGACTGGTGCACTCTGGAGCTGTACAGAGTGGAAGGCATGGAGTGGAAGACAGGTGATCCTTATGCACCATACGGATTGCAGGCAAGCTGAGATACATGAAGATGAGCCTGTTGCAGTGCCCACCACTCCAGCCCATTGTCAGGGTTCCACACCACATCCTCAACGCAATTAAAATTCCAGAGAACGAAAGTCCAAAGAATTAAACTTTATTG
>JAEANM010016290.1:0-13324 GCA_017656035.1 Myanophis thanlyinensis
ATCATATATTTACATATATATACAGATTTATGTTTCTTGTTCTTTCATCCAATGATATAGTAAATTCCAAACCCTATTTACCTGTTTTTTTCTGTCTCCCTAGCAATCAGCGTAATTGTTTTGTCTTAGGCAAATGCATTTTCCCTAGCCACTGCTGTGATTTCTGCTATAGAATCTGGTCATGCAACTATCGGTACAAATGAAGCAATGTTGATGTGATAAAAATGATAAAGCAATGACTTCCCTTATCTACTGGCACAAGTTTGGATAATTTGATTTTTATTCATGGGTGAGGGTTTTTTTTTTTTTTTTTTGCTGTGTTATGACGAAGGTAACAGAAACAGATATACACAAAACCCTAAAAGGAAGTGGTACTCCATTGTAAGCTATTTTGATGATGCTCAAACATTTATAGGCAAACCTTTGAAATCCTTACAACTTGACCGAATCTAAGCTAGAGTTCTCATCAATTCTTTTGGACAATTTTCTTGAGGGATCGCATATGTGGGAAAAAGAACGATCCAAAGTACTTTCACCCCCTCGTCCAGAGGGGAAGGTGAATTTATACTTCACCGATATTGCTAGCTTCATTCAATCTGAAAATATTTGACCCTTTTCTAAGTAGTTTTAACAACTACCACAACCTCAGTGTTTTCTGCCTATAATATTACGGTATATGCTTTTAGATACACCCAGCGGAATTCAAGATTTCTTTGTCCCAGGCAGTAATTAAAAAAAAAAAAATCAAATTACAAAGTTATTCAAAAGAGAAAAGGAAGGAGGTACAAGAGAAGATGGGAACCAAACAGCAGAACAGATCTCTTTCTAAGTTAGAGGAGTGATAAATTGTCCTTACTTCAAAGAATGTTCCTGCATGCTCTAGGATCAATTGGCTGGAATCAGGTTTGTTTTTACAGTAGGTAACATACATCTGAAACTTATCCGCCTGAAACATTAATATTAAGAGGGAAAGAAAGGCAAAATTAGGAAATGGTTGAGCTATCCATTTAGCTTCCACTGGAATGTTATAAATTTATTTCTTTTTAGATGGCTATATTTCAGATTAGTAAAAAAGAATATTTTTTTAGCTTCAGAATGCAATATAACATATAAAGAAGGAATAAACATGATGAAATCACTTAGCACTTTGAAAATCTTACCCATTATACCTACCGTACTTTAAAGTCTTTAAAGTCTTTTTTAATCTCTCTCTCTCTCTCTCTCTCTCCCCCTGGCCATGGAAATACTGTGAGTACAACTCATAGTAGGAGCTAATCAGAGTTAATTAGATTAATAAATGATACTTCCCTAAAGTCTCTCAATCCAAGTTTTGTAGTAACATATGGCTTCTGCCCACTTTTTTAAAAATCATTTTGCAATGATAAAAAATTAGAACACAGTAAAAGATTATAGTTCATTTCAATGGGTCTCAATGAAGAACAAACTAAATGATGCCATTTTATTCCTTTCAGCAATATACTGTATTTCTCTTCCTGGCTTGAAATGATTCATTTCATATTTTAACTCACTTATATTGACCTCCTGAACCTTTTGCAGCATGAAGATGTTATATGATGAGTTATACCTACCAATGGGCAATCAGTGATTTAACTGAATAATATGATTACTGTTTAAGAAAAAACCCCCCACTTAATTCAACAAAGTACAACCCACCCAGATTTGCTCAAAGAATACCAGATGCCTCCTGGAACAGTTTAAAAATGTCAAGTTAACAACCACAATGGCTTAACCTCACTCAATGTACATAGAAAATGGAAATCCTTTAATCACAAAGTTGCAGCTATTATCTTGACTTTTGTGATACCAGCCATGACTGCTCCTGAAGAAATACCTTAAGTTTCAGAAATGTATAAGAATAAGCAGGGTTTAGGGGACAGGAAAGGAATAATTAAAGCTGCTAGCACAATTTTATATCAGAAAAAGAGTGACTATAATCTACATTTTGGTCTCTTTAATAAAGGTGGACAAAACCTAAATGCAAATATACAAAACCTTCAAAAATAAAGAGTAATATATGTATAGACTTATTACCCAAGTAACAAAACAGTGACCAACATCTTCAGGAAGTTGTTCGTATTTTTCCAGTTCTTTCAGAAAAATACTGGAAAGAAATGAAAACAAAGGTAAAAATTAGTCATTGTATATTTCGTTTACTGGGGAGCCAAAATGGCAATGGTAAAGTAGCTCTGAATTTAACTTTCCTAATGCCTTTTTCACCTTTTACTCCTTTACTATTTTACAGGAGGGGCAAATGGGCCATAATGCTATGGAACAGAGTCTCTTTTATGGGATTGACATTCTGATCACAAGTTTATTTGTGTATGCATTTTTTCCAGTACTGCAGAATCTGTCCCATTCTTAGTGGCATTGAGAGGGAACCACAGTGACAAAACAAACATTTGTTTTTAAAAGAAGTACACAATATAAGAAATATCTATCTCAGGATCTGCTTCTCTCCAGTTGTTTAAACAGTGGCACTGGTGCTTACAGCTGTTGCCTAATATTCTTTATAGGGAATCCCCATTTTGAGAAAAGAGGTGCCACGTCTGCATTAGAAAGACAGATTGGTGTTACAACTTCTTCTTCCATGTCAACTTCCAGACACATCACTTGTTTGTCAGAAGATAGTTTTGGCCTCCTGTACAGCCATACATCATACTATATGTCTTAGTGGGAAACATAGTTACATCACACAGACACTGTCTCCATCCTGAGTATGATAGAACGTATGTCTCAGAAACAATAGTGCCATTATCTTTTATATAGGAATTATAGTTTGCATATTCCGTGATGTGAAATAATAATGTATCTCAATATGTTTAGAAAACATACTTGTTATGAAAGTCATATATCTCCTGGATGTTTCCAAATATTATGTGTTCCTTGTTCAGAATCCCTGGCGGTATCTCCTCTACTCCACTTGTCATTTCCCAAAGGTAGGTCTAGAAAACAATGTGTATTATATATTTATTTATTTATTTTACAAATTTGTAGTTTTTAAGCACAGAAAAAGTGATATACAAGCCAAAAAGTTGCTATTTATTTTTCTTGGTAAAAGCAGAGAATATCTGAGAAAAACTCAATATACAAACACTATAAATCAGGGGTCCCCAACCCTCGAGTCATGGCCCACGACTGGACCACAGTCCATTTAGAAATGGGCTGTGGAAGTGGTGTGCAGGTGTATGTGTGTGTGCAGCTCCAGTTGCACTCACGATAGGCCTGCATGTCCATTGCTTGTACAAATGGATCCGCATGTACATGCACTCACCCACAGCTTGCATGGAACCATCTCCTCTCCCCCACCCACCCCTTGCTGCTCTGCAAAAGCCGGAAAAGATGGAGACCACTGCCATAAACTGTTCAATGGTGTGAATAATCTGAATACTCCAAAAGGAATTGCAGGGAAATATTGTCACTCTCTTTTTATGCTAAACACAGAGAAATGGGTCCTGTAGTGATTCAAAAATTGGACTAAGACCAGGCAGACTTAGAATCAAGTCTAGTTTCAGTCATGGAACCTCTCGAGAAGTTACTCCAAAATACATTACAAGGTTTACTGGAAAAACTGTTATATAGACTGACTTGAATTCCTTGAATGAATGATTTAATTTATATACCGCCCCCTCTCCTGAGGAAAGGCAAATTCTAGTAGTGAAGAAAATGTTTCAAATTCAAAGCACCTGCTCCAAGAACATTTATTTTGTGTTCAAAACACAAGCATCTAATTATTTGGGGAGTGTTTCAAACTGACTTCTGTCTCAAATTTGAAATAATCTGCTTGGGGTTTACAGCGCTGCCCAAACAGTCAAAACAGCTGATTTTATATAAGGAACGACTGCTTTAAATTCAAGATGGGGGAATTTCAAATTTGAAATGTTTTGAACATTCTACGAAAGGGATTCCTTTTCCAATTTGGATGCTACGTATTCTCTCTCCTTCACTTACTCAGCTAGACAGTGCAGCACATCTACTGAGCACATAACACGCCAGTTTGATCACATCATTTCTATTCATATTCCCCATAATGCCACTTATGTCGAGAGTCTGTCATAAGTACCTGTTGTGAACAAAGCTTTGTCAATCATTCACAACGGTGCTGGCTGCTTGAATGTTACATATTCTCATGAGAGAGAGAAGTTTTTGCTACATACAGAGAGAGTAAGATACCTCAGACGTTCCTTCTCTTAGAGACAGAACATGCTTGTTCCCTTTAAAACTAAGGGCAGAATTCAAGCTGGAACAAATCTGCAGAAGGGTTATCACCTTTTCCAAAGCCTCTGATTTAAGTATGAAATCCCTACTCCCCCCCCCCCCCAAAAAAAGGGGGAATCCATTTTAACTAGATTCTTGATATTGCTGTGCTGTTCTATAATGTTTTTTATTTCTCTATACAAATTAAGGAATTGTATGTAATTCCATCATTTACGCTTAGTGAAAATGCCTGAAAAGAATATTCTTGGGGCTTGTAGTATTTTGTACTTTTGCCCTGACATCTATAATATTCTTGTTGTATTTGAAACAGACCACTAAAATTTGTGAGCTGTCTGCTCCACTGTGTTGTTGGGTAATTGTTTTTGGTTTGGTTTTGTTTTGTAATGCTCTTTTAATTTTTGTCCCATGATCAGAATAGTTCTATGTTGGTTTCCACCATTCTTGACTGCTGGGACTTTAATACTAACGGATGCAAAGAGGTTTTACAAACATTTATAATTTCTTGATCACTTTGATGAAAAAAGTTTCCCTAGCTTGTTCTATGGTACCTAGAGACCACTTTTGGATTTCTTACTTAAGAAAGATAAAAATGAAGTTTTAAGGTTTGCTAATTAGATTTGTTATGACTGTAGAAATATTGTATAATTTTAGAAAGGCAGTTTTTTTAAGGCTTATGTTTACATTTAAAATAAATAGCTATTTTTCTATATAGCTTTAATTTATCGTGCATTATTTAGTTTGCATCGTTTATAACACTCAGGACCACAACCAGAACCATGTCTGCATCCAACTCCACCTTCCCAACTACCCTTAACTATTTTTTCTAACCCCCCACCCTCCCTTCCTACCTAACTTACCCGCGGTTGCGTAAGCATTCACTGCATATCGTACCGTGTATGACTGTCTATGTGACCAATAAATTTGAAATTGAATTGAATTGAATATATGGTATTTTTGCTTTAACTTACAGTACAAGTTACTTTATTATATATTTATAAATTTACTAAAGAATGTTGGAAGTCATTCTTTTTGGATTTTTTTCTTGTTTTTTTTTTCTCTTGTCACTTCTTTCCACTCCAATCCCTTCATTTGTTAATCTCTTTTTATTAATTTGTATTTTATCTTCCTTTGACATTTAATAATGGGGGGTTAAAAAATAAAAAACATTTATCACTTCCTTTTTTCAATAAACTTGCATTATATTTCTTTTGTAAGAACAGTCTTATCTGCCAAGATTGTAGGAAGGAGAAATTACATGATCAGGAAGTTGCAATATGGACATGTCACATTTTGACATTTCAATTGTTCAGTACAGGCTGTGACAGCCATATTTCTGTCACACACACATACACACAGGCACACACACATCACACCATGAGAGGGTGGATGTCAGGTGAGGTGCCCTTTCAAAAATAAGTGGTGGCAGCAAAAACTACCACCATCAAGCAGAAGGAATGAAGCAGATTTTTCCCTTTTTCACTTAAGTCACATTTTGCTACTATGGCCAACAATCTGTACACTCCCACTGAAATAAAAATCATTATTATTTTTCAAATCCTTGGTATATTGTATACATTGCACCATATGAACTTTATATAAAACATTGCATTTAGTCTTACAAGGCACCATACCTCTAAACATTCATGGAGGTCCCTAACGTAGGCCTTCTCAGTCTGAAGCAATTCAGCCATGATGAACCTACAAGGAGAAATGCTTTTGCATAAATATAGAGAACAAGCATATAGACACAAACACGATTTTTCAATTTTGCTTGTCTCATAGATGCGCGGATAACATTTCCTAGATAGAATTATGAAGACCGCCTTAAGCCTTTTGTAGAAAAGGCAAGCTGAAGTATAATATATAAATATATCAATAAAACACAAGAGAAGGTGAAGATATATATGTTATATGTGTCTGGAATGATGGATGCTAAAATATTTCTGCAGTATAATTGCACTAATATTTCTTCTCTTACCGAGAGTTCTTAGACTTTAATAGATTACTGTTTTCTTTCAATGTTCCAGCACACTCTATTTAGAACATATTGGAGTATGAATACATTTGAATTTGTTGTGCACTATAGTTACCTTCACATTACTATGTAATTTACATAATACTTAACATTCCAGAGACTGTAAAATTTCTGGAATCCAGAAAAAATACCATTGTCATTAATCTCAATACAATCTGTGCTTTTAACTTGATAAATTAAAAAAAAAAAACATTTAGTTCCTGACCAATGAGCATATAAAGAACAAAAGAGAATACAATTTCTAACATAATGTTCTGTCACACTATATTTTGATCTAATGCCTTTTTTTTGCTTCCTTGCCAATAGCATCACTATTTTTTAAAACCATTAAATGAATACAGGCTATAATAAAGCATGGAACAATACTCCTACTGATCATGGGAAAATTGAAGATCAAACTGAACAAGAAACAATTTCTTGGCTAGTTCTCTATCCCTTAGAATGCTGAGATTTCATCAGTAACAAGCACAATAGCAATTGCTACACGCTTGTAAATATTTTATTATTTCAAACACATCTGCAACAAAATATGCGAGTAACATGCCATTACACAAAACAAAATAGATGTGCCCTTTCCTGAAATGCAATAACAACCACAAGTACCCACTATAACAACAACATAATCATCATCATCTGGATTGGATTTATCCCAGACTTTCTGTATCCATATGATTACATGTTGTTCTTCTATCTCTGTTCTGGCCATTTGCCAGAATAACAGTCAGTACAAATGTACAGAACATGATATTCTAGCTGCCTCACATCTGGGTGAGCTTGCTGACATGCTGAGAAGAAGCTTTTTCCGAATGGATATATTATTGAGGCACCTGGTTCTCACCACTTACTCTTTTTTTCTGGCTGACTTTCTCTTTTCTTCATTGGCTTCATGACTGGCATCACGTAGCCTTACTTCACGATCAGACAGACTTGCTGGAATGATGTCCAACTCCAGGTCTTTATTGTCCTGAAAAATATATTTAGGAATAATTAGTTAAAGGCATATCAGATCTGAAAAGTCACAGATGATGAAAAATTTTTGAGAAGCTCTTTCCTCCCACTGTATGATCTTCTTAAAGACAATTGAAGTGATGAAAATAATCTTTCCTCTTTGCTTAAACAAAGTGTGGACTGGTTTTTTTTTTCTTTTTTGCTCTTCCAAAATATTGGTCCTAAGAGATGCAATTTGATCTTCTCAATGGTAGAAACAAGGATATCATTTCTATGTTTGTTAAAAGGAGGTACAAAGCATAGACTTGGTCATTCTCAATTCATTGACCTGGTCTCAGTTAAAAACACTGAATACCTTTTTTATTTTTACAATTTCCACAATAGCTTTCTATCCCATATTCCTCTACCAGCTATTTCCTCTCCTCATGCTCAGAAGCAAATTTGGGGAGAGTAAATGAAGCTCTAGCAAGGCAGGGGAAGGCTTCTGGAAACAAGAATCACACACACACACACACCCACACCGAGTTTTAATTAGTCTGTAAGTTAATTTTTGTGGTGAAGATTTTTCAAAGCTTTCTTTGGAAGAAAAACACTTTTCTCCTCCCTTAAAGCTTATGTATTTATGGGATTATTGCTCGCTGGGTATGGCAGAATGGCTGAATTGTACCCCACAGCAGAGTAACCATTTCCTTCCCTGGGAATCAAATCAAGCATGTTATATGCAGCTAGAGGCTTAGATTTAAAAGGCCTTAAACAACCTTCTGAAGGTTGCAAAACTTCCCACATTTATGAGTGGACTATTACTTGGTCATCAGATGGTATTTATATTTGGGAGCATTACAACGATAAACCAAATCACCTTCATGCTATCTATTCTATCTATCCTTGCAGTGGAGCCAAATGTTGTCTTTCAAAATCTATTTTGGGAGATCTCCATGCTGCACCAAAGCAAAGCAGGACAGGGTTTGATGGGAAAGAATCTAATATACCCCAAATCCAGGCATCTTTCTTAATAAAGATATGTCAGAAAAACATGCAACTTACAGTACCTCTGTATTGATCCCAAGAGCTTTTTCCAAAGTGTAGCGGTACTTCCCCATTCTCAGTGAAAAATCCCGATAGCACTTGTCAACTGTGGTAACCCATTTCCTAATTTCTGTGGCATGTGTGTGTCCTTTCTCCACAAAGCTATCGGCCAGCTGAATGAGAAGCTTTACTTTCTCCTTGGTTTGCTGTTTGAAAAAGAGTTGTTGTTGGTTATCATATCTTTCACGGACATTCTGTTCCCTTTTAATTCACAAAGTAACCATCTGGCCCTTGTCTTTTTCACAAATGCTGCTAATATGAAATGCCCTTAAAATCTTGGGAGACAGAGTGTAGGTGGGATGCGGCTTTTTCCATCAAAAAGTTTTTAAAACTGTGCATTCTGTGTCAGACATCAGGGCAAGTAAGTAAGAATAAAATAGATTTGGTGGGTTTAATTTCACAGTTTTTGTTGGCATTAACAGAATCCACATGAAGAGAGTCACATGATTTTTACCTAATTACTCCTTGGCTGTTCCAAAAGGTGTTTCCAACCCTCAAAAATGATTTCCAGGAAAGAGGGGCAAGAGGATGCAATAGAAAAAAAAAATCAAATGTTTCATCTTGTGCCACTGGAAAGACTTTCAATTAGCATATAGTTCTTACTGAATGTAAGATGCAGCAATGTCAGCTACATAGTACCGTAGTTAAAAAACAAATTTATTTTCAAAAACAATTCTTTTCCACTGAGATTCGTGCCCACTCACTGGAATAACCTCTATTAACGCATTCATCTGATTCTGAGATAATCTTTAAAAAACAGTATAAAGATACAGTCTCTTATGCTTTCACTTATTTCTACTAAACATTGCTGAATGGGAAATCATGCCTGGAAATTGACAAATAAGCACTCTTACTCTTACATGGCAACAGGCAATATACAAAATGAATAACTGACATGAAAAACTTTCCCAAAATAACATTAGGATTAAATTGTTTTTAATAGAAATAAAAACAGGTTTGGTGTGCTCTCTAAGCCAGGTATTGGATAAGACTGGGGAGATGTAGCCTCAAATTAACTTGCAGACATGGAAATTCATCATATGACTTTTAGGCCAATCACTCTCTCTCTCTCTCAGTCTAGCTCAAATAAAGTATCCATTGGACACAACAGAACTGGTTGGGAAACTGGGGCATGATAGCAAAAACAGCCAAAGTTGGAATGTAAAGAAGAGATTCTATCTTAAAGCAGTTACATACAAGTACTCCTTGGCTTTCAACCATAACTAGGTCCAGAATTATGGTCATAAATCACAGTGGTTGCTCAGCAGGCCACATATCCACACCTGATTTTATAACCTGTTTAGCTGTGGTGGTTAAGAAGCACCATGCTTGTTAAACAAATCCATTAGACCAATGGGTGCATTTGTCAGAAACAAAAAGTCAATGCCAGAAGCCAGGAAAAAATGCTGAAAACTGCCAACAGCCATACATAAGAGCCAGTTGCCAAGCACCCAAAGCACAGTCTTGTGATCATCAATTATTAGTACCTTTTGGGAGGGGAGGTCCATCATAATACCAAACAATCATTAAAAAAATGACTGTTAAGTGAGGACCACTGATATATTGCTATAAAGTACTGTAAAACTAGTTCTACTACTCATTTGTGTATTTGTTCATACTTATATTCCACCTTTTCTCTTACTACTCAAGGTGAGGATTTCACACCCATTACAACAACAATGAAATGGGTTAGTCTACAAAGGTGTTTAGATATCAGTCCAATTGTCTAAAATAATGTGAATTGTGTCTGAATTCTGAGAACTATAACATATTTATATTTGTGGATAGTATAACATTTTGTCTTCAGATTTTTTTTTCCCTTTTGGTTAATTGTATCTGATTCTCAGAGATGACCTGGATAAGTCACTACAGTTTTGTTAGCAAGATTTGCCATTGTCTCCTTCCAGCTGAATTTTTGTCAAAGGATTAGAACTCATGATTTCCTAGCTTCTAATTTGACACCTTAACCACTATATTAAAATGGGTTTCCTGTCAGATACAGTGGAACCTCAGTTCGTGAACGCTTCAGATTACGACCAAAGCGGGTTGTGACCAAAAAATTCACAAAATGTTTGAATCTGTTCATGAACATATATTTGGTTGGCAATGAAACACATGCCTTCAGATGCCTTCCGGAAAGCCTCTCTGCAGCCAATAATAGAGCTTTGGGGTGATGTGTGGGGTGGTGGCAAGTGGCCACAGAAGGGGCACGCATCGCCCCTGCCTCCATTTTACCTTCAGATGCCTTTCCGGAAGGCATCTGCAGCCAATAACAGATCTCTGGATCGCCCTGAAGCTCTATTATCAGCTGTAAATATACTTTCCAGAAAGTAACTGAAGACGAAATGGAGGCAGGGTCGATCCGTGTGAGTGGTGGCAAGTGGCCACAGAAGAAGCAGCCACAGAAGAAGGCAAGGCAGGTGTCGGGGTGTGCAAGGCCTGGTAAGTAGGGCAGATCCACCCCTCCATCCCCAGCCTTTTGTCCTTAAAAATCTTTATATACACACACACACACACACTTCATAGGGGTCTGGAATGGATCGATTGTATTTACATACAATCCAATGGGAAAATTAGTTTGGTTCATGACCAAATTGGGTTACAACCAAAGTTATGGAATGAATTATGGTCGTGAACCAAGGTTCCACTGTACCTGATAATATAAATCAAACTAATTCCATGAGTTATTTCAGTAATAAATGAATACTTCACCCTCTTTAAACTTACATATGATCTGCATTGTCATAAACAGTAAAGGGCATTAAACTTATCTTTTCATATGTACAAATTCATAGTATGATTTATTATGCTGCTCAAGCAATCCCCCTCCCCCATGTTGAATAGTTATCTCAGCAGTGCCTTCCACAATCATATATTTATTGATTTCTTAATTATAACACTTTGTATTGTTTATAAATTATAAATACAGTTCACCTTGGCAGGTACTTTGAACTCTCCATATTCTTTCAAAAGCTCATGTGTTTCATCTGCTGAGTCTCCAGTGGAAGTGTGAGTAGAGAGATAATATTCTCCAGTTTCCTGAATCCAATCCAAAGCCTACAGGTGGAGCAAAAATACATAAAAAACCATACCCTTAGGATACCATGAGGCATTTTATTATACGGCCATGTATCCTGAATTATTATATTTCTCTGTTCCTCATGTTAAAAATATCAGAAAATACTAGCACAATTCAGGAACAACATTCACATTAAATAAAAAAAGTAAGAAAATATGTTGTGCTCTATATAGGATGCCATTATCTGCTCTAGACAATAGGTCAGACAATTAATGTCAGAGAGCTGATGGTAGAAAAATAATTTCAGCACCATGGCCAGTACAGTAGATGAGAGAAAAGGGTTTGGTTTCTTTTAGGACCATGGAGAGCAACCTTACAGTAAAATTCTCCCTTCCACCAAAACACAGCTTCATCCTAAAGGTTTTATAGAGAAAGTAAGAAAATGTCTCTCAAGTATCCACCAGTGCTATTCATTACTTGCATTTTGTTTTTCCTCAATAATTCACTGCACTATTTTCCCAGTAGACTCCTTTCCCATTATTATGTCCTAGGTATGAAGGTCCATTTGGTTCTCCTGCCACAATACTGGAGTGAGTTGCCATTTTCATCTCCAGTGGACTGCCTTTAGACTGAGCCCTCTTCTTTAATCATGAATTGTCCTAATGAGAGGGAACTCTCCTTATGGTAAAGCTCAAACTGAGACTCAGATGCCCCAAGCCCTTCACAATACAAGGTAACATTCCACGAAAAGGTCTTGCTCACAAGAAGAATGCAAACACCACTCCTCCAAGTAAAGAGAAGCACATTTTACATAGGCAGCATAGATAGAAAAGACGATCCTAGAAGGAGGTTCCAGAATGAGACTCGTTCTACTGCTTCTAGGAATTGCTATTGCAGTCTTTGGTGGCTCGCTTCCAAATAGAAGGCTACAAAAGGCTCCATGTACAGCTTTTTATAGAATGCAGATGGTATTATATTACAGTATGGACTGATCATTCGTTGTCTTGAATTCTGAAAAATCTTCACTTCTTTTCATTTCTTCCTTTTTATTGTTGTAAGCCCAATGGTGAGATAAGTAGCTAGAGTAGCCCAATGTTGAGATAAATGGCAAAAAAAATTAACAAATAAATAAAGTCGAAATATGATCCTGCAAACTTAAACAGAATGTATTTCTGATATGACAGTTGTTTTATTCAGTCTACGCTGGCTGCCTGCTAGCCTGTATGAGCACTAAGTACAGGAGAGAACTGAGCAATTAACAAGGACTGAGAGTATACTAAAACTTTTCTGGACCATTTTGTGAAATTTCTTTTGTATGCAAATATATTGTAATGTTTTCAAGCTGCGAATCAAAGATCAATGGGATATGTGTGCAGTAGGAAAGGCTATGCCAGATTTCTTACTGCATTATTCCTTTTTTTTTTTAAATTTCTTCATGTGATGAAGCTAATAGAGCTTCAGCTATAAAATAAGGTGCAAAGGTATCAGGTTCTCCTATGGAATGTAGATTATTAAATGAAAAGGATGGTTTTTGGTTCAGAATCTATTAGCCTCAATATTTACTTGAACTAATGGCCAATTGGGTTTAGTTTCTTTCTGTTTTGAAATTTTCCAGTGATTAAAGTCAGCAAGGACTGGACTTAGGACAAGTACAAAAAGTAAGCATCACGGATAAATTCTCTCCACAGGCAATCTATTAAGAGCCGTGGTGGCGCAGTGGATAGAATGCAGAATTGCAGGCTAATTCTGCTGACTGCCAGCTGCCAGCAGTTTGATTCTCACCAGGCTCAAGGTTGACTCAGCCTTCCATCCTTCTGAGGTCGGTAAAATGAGACTCAGATTGACTCTGTAAACCTGAGGGTTTAATTAATTTTAAATCAAATTTAAAATTTTATATTTAACCTGTTTTAAATTGTGGGTTTCTAATTAATTCTTAAACTGAATTTTAAATGTTGTTTTAAATTATTAGCCTTCATTTAATTATTTTAACTGACTTTTAA
>JAEANM010016291.1:0-13323 GCA_017656035.1 Myanophis thanlyinensis
TTTGTGGATTTCTTCTTTAATGTAAAGCGGTTATACAAAGCATTTCACTGCATATTGTACCATGTATGATCATGTATATGAGAAATAAAATCTGAATCTGAATCTGCAACCCTCTGGCAGTGAAAACGGAGCTTGAGAGAGCCATGCATGACTCTCCTGAGCTCTGTTTTTGCTGGTAGAGGCACCCCGGGCTGATCCTTCACTGTTTCCAGGGCAGCCATGTGGGGCAGGTCTAAGCACCTCATGGGCTGGATCTGGCCTCCGGGCCTTGAGTTTGACACCCCCAATCTAGGCCATTTATCCAATTAAGCACAGTATAGATTACTTAAAGAAAACCTGCTTTTCCTCCCATATAATGTAAGCTTTTAAATAACAGCCAGTTGCTACATGATCCAGTGTTTGATGAGGAATACCACAGTCACCTCACCAGAGGGGAGGATATTCTGCCCCACTTAAAGAGCCTTGACAGACATCAAGCCAGGCATGAATCCTAGACAGGATCTCTGTATAGCCAAAGGTCAGAGAGGATTTTTTTTTGACAAACTGGACTTGAAAAAGGGTACAACAGGCATTCAAGGACATAAGCATGTCTGATGAATAGTTTTTGTAGAAAAACTAATGAAACCATTATGAAAGAATTTCAGGCATTGCTCTGCCCCAAATACAAGTCCCTCTTCTGGTATAGTCAGGATTTATATTTGTGCAAGTCTTTGTTCCACTCACAGAGTATAACTGGCTTAAAGGTATTAAACCCCATTGAAGGGGCTTAATTAATCCCATTGATTAAAACCAACCATCTCATTACATGGGTTGGGCCAGAGTCATGATAAGCTTTGAGGACAGTTTATATATGGAACCCCCCCCCCCCTCAAGAATACAATATCCATCTGCCTTGGATGTGCAATCTTTGGCTCAAACAGTTAATAAAAACCTTCCTCACTTGAGCCTATTTAATAATCAATGTTGGCATCAGAGTCCCCTGATTTGGAAAGGAATTTTAACTTACAGTTGGGTTTGGCCTGGGTTTAGGGAAAATAATAAAAAAATGGGTGTTTAGCTCCTTGTGGTAGACTATGCAATAATGTTTGCTCAGCATATTTATTTATTTAATCAACTGATATGGTCATCCAATTCAAAATTGTAACTGGGTGGCAAATATATGTTTTGTTTTGTTTTTAAAAACCAACCACTGGCACCCATTAATAATGAAATGACGGTGCCTAAAGAAAAACCCAACCCAACATTAGAAGTTCACTCAATCTCCAGGCTTCAATGTCTTATAGAACATCCAAGTCTCTAAAGATTTATGAAATGCTATCAGAGGTCAGGGCTACGAATCTCAGGATATGGTGTTTCAGAGGGCAGTTGTTGTGACACACATAAAACATTTTTCCTGGATCCTGCTAGATCTGTGGTGGGCTTGAGATAGGGGTACTACAACCACCTTGGTCCTTCTCTACCTCTTGGCTTATGATATCATCAAATCATAGTATTTTTCTGGACTAACTCATCTCAAATTTTGATGCTTCCTTGCTCTTCTTTCCTTTTTTAGCCCACTAGATATACCAGAGTAGGAAACAAACTCTACAGGAAAGTTAAAACTCCTTTGGCTGAGAGTGACCATAACAACAGAATCTTGCAAGTCTAATTGTGTTGTAGCTTCTCCCCCTTCTTAGATTTCAGTGAATTAGGGAGGCATCTACCTGATCCCCTTCCAAAATTATCTCATTTTTTGGGACCGAAACAACAACAACAACAACCCCCAGTCGCCCTCTTTGCCTGCATATTTTGGTTAAGGTTATATGTTCTTTACTCTCTATATTAGTGGCAATAAAAGTGGCACTTCTGCCTGTGATTTAAATGGCTAATGCATTTTCCAGATCTCCAGGGCTGGCTGGAGGAATTGAAAAAAGAAAAACAGAGTAATTGTGCTGGAATAATTAAAAGTGCTCCATTTTGTTCTGTACTTACAGCAGGCAGAGTATTTTGTTCTGAATTCAGAAGAGTATTTTTTAAAAAAATTCCAAGATTAGAAAGCTTTCTCCATCCTTATCTCATGCTGTGTATCAACCCAATGTGGCGATAGTGTTATTACCTCATGCTTCCTTTGGGCTAGGATGCTGTTTAACTGGGGTGTCATCAGCCAACTTTGTACCACATCTGCAGAAGGAGCCTGACTAGGAACTTGCTGAGGCTGAGCAATTCTGGGTAACTGAAGCTCTGAGAACGAAAAATAAACTCAGATAAGGTTGTTGTCATAGGATAAGGATATTCTATGAATATATCCATCAGATTTGAAGAACAGGTATAGCAACAGATCTCAAACAATTCTTGGGAGGAAAATAGCTATCAGCATAGCCTGAAAGCATGGTTTTGTCCTCATCACTTATCAAGTCCATGAAACTGAGCTTATCCCCAACTATTTGATTCTTCTTCTACTCATGGCAATAACTTGGAGAACATACTGTACTTCCCTAATTATTTTGATGGTTAACCCTCTTTTTCCCCACCACCATTATTTCAGCAAACATTGCTTAGCTTTTAACACAACACCCAGTTAAACCTTTTCTTAATAAGCTTTTCCTTGACACTCATTTTGCATGCTTTCTTCCATAAAATATTTAATTATTAAGCGTTGGATAGTTCTCAGTTTACCTGTCCTTTACTCTCCTATTTTGATTGAAATGAAAGCTGGATGAAAACAGCAGGAAGCCAGCACTAAAATATATAGTGCAAGTCTTGTTTTGTTTTTTAATCTAATCCCTTCTCTGAAATATGCCCATACTTGCACACAAACTAAAAAAGACAGATACCTGCTGAATTGCACATCTTAAACAAGGCATCTTTAAATTCTAAAACTCCGTTTGGAAATTTCCTAAGCGGAACTCTATGCAGGTGCAAAATCTATTTTGGAGAACATTTAAAGGAAGGACATTCATTTTTAAATGGATCAGAAAGGGAATTCTGTTGGGAGCAGCTGGTGTCATAAGTTTGCTTGGGACGTTACAAGGACGCCTTTCTTAGTTCAGGACCCCTGATGCTGCTTTGAGCAAGAAGTATTTCCTCCTCCATGTTCAGCTGATCCACTGATATTTAAGAACAAATATTTCAAAAGCCTTACATCTTCAGAAGCCTTGCCTCACCAAAGCCTCTCTATGATGCTGCTTTGACACTTCAGGGCAAAATGGGTCAATGGAGCACCAGCACAAGAAAAAAAAAATAGTGCAGGGCTTTATCATTTAAATAATCCTTACAGGAAAGAAAATCATATCTAATTTGTGTAATGGCTTGGCTCCAACCTATGGGAAGTCATGGTGGGACATTTTGTGCTTAATGTGTGTGGAGGACCACTTGTTTTGATTGATGATTAATCAATTATTGATTCATCTTTCTTGCCAATCAAGGAACATTTCTTATGCCTGTTAGCTTGTTGACTTTTGTGGGCTTCATTGTATTGGTTTCGGGTGGGAAATTATTCACCAGGCTCTGAGTGTGGGTTAATATTGATTCAAGCTGTTAACAACCTAATCAAGGGAGGAAAAGATCTTCTGTAACTTGCATGTAGAGGGGTTCAGCTTGGCCAATTCGTATTTTGTTTTGTGTCCACTGCCAATATCAATACAATCTGTATTCTCATGTGTTTGCTCCTCATGCACGTCTGCTATCACTTATGCAACACTGGCATTAATTTGTAGCAGATATAACGGATCATTTCCCTCATTCTTGGCCTTCCCTCTGCAAGACCAAGATAAGAATCTAAAATTCTTGTCTAGAATCCAGGTCCATAGATATTTTATTACCTACGATTATTTTTCCGGAGTGGCTCAATGTATTTTAGCAATAGTGATAACAAAAGTATTTAGACTTATATACCGCTTCTTAGTGCTTTACAGCACTCTCTGAGGGGTTTACAAATGTCAGGATTATTGTCCCCAACAATCCTCATTTTACTGACCTCGGAAGGCTGAAAGGCTGAGTCAACCTTCAGCCCCATCAGGATCGAACTCCTGGCAATGGGCAGAGTTTGCCTGCAATACAGCATTCTAACCATTGAGCCACCAGAGCTCTTAATCCTCACTGGCCTAGGTTATACCAATCCTATTATTTAAGATGTGGAACCACCACGACATGGAATTGCTTCTGTCATAAAATCCAAAGTTTTGAGAGCTGTAATATCCGTGGACAGATATTAGGCATGCGGCAGATGTAATTGTTATGCTCCTTGTTGACCATTGACATAAAGGAAATCTCTGATGTGGGTTTTTATTTTAGGTTACCCAAATGCCTAATTTACAGAAAACAGTCCTGTGTCTATTATAAACCAACATCTGCTTTAAAGATACTGAAACATAAGCTGAAACAGCTGGGGTTTTAAAACCTTCCAACCGTAGGGAGAGTCTGGGCAGCAAATTGAAACATACAAGACTCTGATGAAGACTCTCAAGAGAGACTGAAATGCAATGATGACGCTGAAGATACCGCTGTGGTTTAAAGAGGTGCTCGCATAATGTCTGTGAGACCATGAAAACAGAAATTTCAGAGTCATCCCAATTAATTCCAGGCATTCTTAATTGCAAGGAGGTGTGGATATATGCCTAGCTGAGTTGCTGAGAAGATCATAAAAGGCCTCGCTTGAGGTGAACTGAAATTACTACACTTATGAGGTTTGGGGAATGTGCATCCATGTTTTCCTTGACTAGGATGGTTTCCTTGCTAGCTGATCCTATCCACTACAGAAGTCATTCTGCCTTGTTTGATCATAAAGTTTCTTGGCTTAATTATTTTTTTTTCTCATAGCTATTACTACCTCCACAGTTCGTTTTATAGAAATCAGTAAAAGAGTATAGGAAGTTGTGATTCTGTGAATCTTAGGAAGTGTTATTAATATCTGAAGAACAGTGTGAGTTTTCCAGAATGTCCAGTGGGGGAATTTTGGGAGTTGAAGTCCAAAAAGTCTTAAAAATTGCCAAAGTTGGACACCCCTGATCTATATCTTATTTTCTATTTTATGAATTTTAAATGGAATAAGAGGATCGTCGGTACCAAACAGAGCTTTATAACTGGTACACTGCGACACACAAGACCTGCAAAGGAAGCCTCACACTTCCTGAGTCACACAGGTAAAACTGTTCAATTAAGGCAATGAGCTTTATACTCATCAGCGGTGAGCAATTCGACTGGATTATGGATCAACCTATTTAAGGATGTTCAGCACAGTATTTTTCTGGGAGACCCGTAAGACTAAATCTATGGTCTGGATATTTGACTAGCATTCAGATTATTTAATTATTTTAATCAGGGAAAAAAAAAAACCATCATGGAAATGTCTGGCTGCCAAAGATAGGCAAACTGTGAATAGATGACTCATACTATGATTATGATTATTATTATTATTTTTGAAAGACAAGCAGCAACTCATTCCTTAAGTGGTGCTTGAAGATGAGATTTTGAAAGAGAAAATTATGCAGTGTATCTGTTTGAACAAAAATCATTAAATATGTTCCTTTTCATTTTTCATTCCAGACGTTTCCAGTATGAAAAGAATACAAAACAGCGGGTTTAGTAGGGAGCAAAGGAACACGTCTGTTTGCGCATGCTATTCACCAGCAACATCTAATATTGTTCATTAAAATTTTGCCATAATGTTTCACTTCTGTTGCATTTAACAGTTTGTTCAGCTGAGCCACTGAACTTACAGTGTTCACTCGCACACATCTGAGATATGGAGCACAATGTCGAGATGGTAGAAGTTCTGCAAAACACCAAAAGCGAAGACAAAGTCCTATTCATGCATGTTTTTTTAATTGCAAATATGCACCAGCCTCAGATGCATGCCTTGATCCTTTTCCAATATCTTGCAAGAAACTGAAAGCTTTCATTTCCAGTTTTGAATAAAGCAACAGTGCTATGCAATGTTTGCCCTACATGCTGAACATATGGCTCAGAATGCCTTGTAGGAGGGCAGCTGTGTTAGTCTATAGCAGTATGCAAGAGATAACATGGATACAGTGCCTGCCAGGAACTTATGAAAGTAGCCCTAACATTTTCCATTATGCTTTCTATGGAACTTCTGAAAGAGGTGTAACATATAGGTAGTCCTTGACTTATGATACAATTGAGCCCAACATTTTTGTTGCTAAGTGCTTATTAGGTGAGCTTTGCCCATTTTACAACCTTTCTTGTCACAGTTGTTAAGTGAATCACTGCAGTTGTTAAGTTAGCGACACGGTTATAAAGTGAAACTGGCTTTGCCATTGACTTTGCTAGTCAGAAGGTGGCCAAAGGGGATCGTTTGACCATGGGAGACTACAATTGTGATAATTGTATTGTCTTTCTGCGCCAACTCAGAAAGCTCAAATTGCCCAAGGAGCTGCCGATCCAGTTCTACAGAGGAATTATTGAGTCGGTCATCTGCATCTCTATAACTGTCTGGTTTGGTTCTGCAACCCAACAAGACAGACACAGACTACAGAGGATAATCAGAGCTGCAGCAAAAACAATTACTACCAACCTGCCTTCCATCGAGGACCTCTATACTGCACGAGTCAAAAAAAGGGCTGGGAAAATATTTAAGGACCAGTCACATCCTGGACATGGATTGTTTCAACTCCTACCCTCAAAACGACCCTATAGGGCACTGCACTCAAGAACAACTAGACACAAGAACAGCTTTTTCCCAAACGCCATCACTCTGCTAAACAAATAATTCCCTCAACACTTTTTTTCAGTGCCGTTGTAACTTTGAACCATCACTAAATGAAAAGTTTTAAGTTGAGGACTTCCTGTAGTGCCTTTGAGGCCCATATTATGGGTGCTGTGATTTGTTTAAAGTATAGTTGGATTATAGAATTTTAAAGTGTATGGCAGGTGTTCATGATGGAACATATTCAAATCTAATTATTTCATGCCAATGGACAAAAAGTAATAGGAATTACTTTAGAAACAGTAATGACTCACTATTAACATAGGAAGACAATGTCCTTGGGCACCAATAGAGACTTCTTTTCTTTTTTGAATTAATACCAAGAAGGTCAAACTGGTTTATCCATTCTGGTCATGAATGAAACCAGCTCCTTCAAATGTAATATTAATTAGTTTCTCAATGTTCGAGACTAACCTACACAATATATGCCAATTTCGTGCACAATTTCATGAACCTCAAGTACTGCATTGAGTGTTAATTTGGAAGAAGGGTCTCATGCATACACTTTTGCTAATATATACACAACTACCATTAATATCCATTCACACATAAGGCAAAACTACAGTACCTTCATTGCCCTCTAATATTGATTTTGCCTTCCTTTTGCCTTCCAACTCTGTTATTCTGTTATTCTTGTCAGCAATCCCTAGCAAAGCTTACTGGAAAAGCGGAAATGGAACAGTTCCTTCCCATGCTTGTAATCCTACTTGCAGATTTAGAAGTTTCTAATCGTAATATCAATAGCACTTATATACCGCTTCAAGGTGCTTTACAGTCCTCTCTAAGTGGTTTACAGAGTCAGCATATTGCCTCCAACAATCTGGGCCCTCATTTTACCGACCTCGGAAGGATGGAAGGCTGAGTCAACCTTGAGATGGTCAGGATTGAACTTCTGTCAGTGAGCAGTGAACAATGCTGCACTCTAACCACTGAATCACCACAGCTCTAATGCAGGGAACTACCAGTTAGCTCACAGTAGGAAACTACTTTGCCATCCTTACCTTCCCAAATATACTGAAGGCCTGGCTTTCCCGCTAAGCGCTAAGATAGGAAGAAGAGACTTCCTATCACTGAAACTTGGTGCCAGTTTCTGCTTTTTAATGCATTTTGGCTTTTATAGTTTGAATACAGTATTTTACTTTTCTTTAAGTTTTGATTGGGAGCTGTCTAGAGTTTGTTATAAGATAGGCAGCTACACGAATGTTTTAAAGAAATAATTAATAAATAAATCTTGTGAGCTCACGGTTGATGGAAAAAGCACATCTTGAGGGCTTTCCAGAAGGCAAAAAGCAATGGAGCTAATTTTGCCCGGGGGGGGGTGTGGGACAATGTTCCATAAAATGGGGCAACCCCCTCTCCCAATCTGATGGAATGAGTGGATGTAACCAGGTGGTCCCTCATATAACCTGGTCATATTTGCAATGCTAAGCCATTGTCTTAGATTGTTTAAATTTAATGTTAACCCTGTACTCTGGTCGGACTCCGAAAGATCTTCTGGTCAGATTGTTTAAATTTAATGTTAACCCTGTAATCTGGTTGGACTCCAAAAGGAGAATTAGTGCAGGGAAAACGCCATAGAAGGAGGCCACAGCTGCATTATAAGGCTATTTGCAAGAGGGATTTAAGGGCCTTGGGAATGGATATCAACAGCTGGGAAACCCTGACCTCTGATCGCTCAGCTTGGAAACCAAAGATACAGCATGGTCTTTTCCAATTCGAAGAGACACTCATTCAGCAGGCTGAGACAAAGAGTCAGTCCCGGAGCCAGAGAAATTTGGGGGCTGGGCAAGGGGACTGATTGTATCTGTCCTCAGTGCGGAAGGGACTGTCACTCTCGAATTGGCCTTTTTAGTCACACTAGATGCTGGTTTAGGACCTCTTTTCTGTGCACAATACCATAGTCTCTCGAGACTTAAGGATGCCAAGAAGTACTCTTTACAATTTGGATGAATGACCCATTGCATATTGGCCCTCCCCCCCCTGCCAAATATCTCCTCCCCCACCCATGAAAAAGATTATGATAAAGACTTCGAGATTACATTTTAAAAATTACCTACTGCCTGCTACTTAGATGCCTTTTCTCGTTTCTTAAGTATATGTTAAGATATCATTGACTTTCAAACCTGTATATACTTAAGTAAGTTTGCAATTCCCTGTCCACCAAAATGAGTTGTTTTGGGATGAGTTTGCTCTCTTAATTGTTACCTTCTTGCCACTGTGGGTTTCACAAAAATGGCCACAAAGCATAATGCTTACGTTTTCCTCTCCTTTGAGGTCAAGCCCCAGAGCACTGTAATCAGTTTGGAAAATGAATGAAATGTTTCTTCTGCTGGAGTGTCTTCTGAGCAATCTAAGACTTGGTCAGCTAGGATATGCTTGCTTAATTTGCTACCTTCTATCTGAAATTTAAGGCCAAAGTGAGCCTGGCATGCATGATACAACACAATCTTCCCAGACTCTCTTCCCTAGGAACTAATTAGAAACTTCATCTGGCTGCTTTGAAGATCATAAAAGTAATAATCTGGGAAAGGATGTGCAAAGCTTCAATCTTTGCCTCTTCTCAGATTTACAATATACAGGTAGTCCTTAATCTGTGACCATAATTGAGCCCTGGGCGTTCTGTACTTTGCACACACTTGCACTATTGAAGCAACTGCTGGATGTTTAAGCTCACTCCCAATAGATATGAAAATACATTTGCTGGTAATGACCCCGCTCTTCTCTGATTCTGTTGTGTACACAATCTGAGTCATCAGTTACTTGTTCAAGGCCAGACTAGACGTTTTAGCAGCACAAATGCAAAGCATGCGCTTGCTTTATTTGATTGTAAAGAACACCCTTTGGGAAAACACAGCAGCTGTGGGGGTAATGAAAAGGGGAAGGAAGGGAATATTTAATTCTTTTTTTTTTAGCCTATTGGAGTTTCAACATAAATCACTTCCCAAGAGCTAGGATGTACATTTTAAAAGAAAATTTAACCTTCTTGGTTGTTGCTATTTACATAATAAAAAGCACAACGCAGCATTCCAGTTAATTGAACAGGTAGTCTTCGACTTATGCCCAAAAATTCTATTGCTAAGTAAGACAGCTGTTAAGTGAACGTGTGCCTCATTTTACAACTTTTCTTGCCATACTTAAGTGAATCGCTGCAGTTTTTAAGTGAGTAACATGGTTTTAAAGTGAACCGAGCTTCCTCGTTGACTTTGCTTGTTGCAAAAGAGGATCGCATGACTCCCCCAGACATTGCAACTGTCATAAATATGAGCCAGTTGCCAAGTGTCTGAATTTTGATCACATTGATGTGGGGGGTGGGGTGCTGCAGTATAAAAAAAAATGGTCATAAGTCACTTTTTTTGTGCTGTTGTAACTTTGAATGGTCATTAAACAAAAGTTTGTAAATTGAATCAGCTCTCTCCTGTATCAGCTCTCTCCTGAAACAATGTGTGTGTGTGTGTGTGTGTTTTACAAAGGAGAAAAGAAGAGAGCATCATTTTTCCCATTCCTCACGACGGAATTGCCAACATTTTCTTCAGTCCTGTTTTATATTGCAATGGTTAAAAATACGTTCTTCCAGCAATATCTATTTCTCCTCCAAACCAATATTGTACTCCAGTAAGAGTTCCCTTCAGAAACCAAAACCTACAAGTTAATAACCTTTTATATCTTTTGTTTTGTTATGAAGTCATGACACCAATGGAAAAATAACTATCCGTCTCAGTTTGACTGACATTCTTTCAAGGGCATGAGACATTTAAAAAACAAAACCACCTCATACTGAATCTTTTGGAATAATTTCTGTTAGGAAAACAAATTCAGACTTGGATCAGCCCTTAATATTCAAAATGATAAGAGAGGAACAGCTGAGCGCAACAGAAACATTTTACCATACAAACATTTACCGCAAAGCCGGGCATGGAAAAGATCTGTTCAGTTGTACAGCTGGCACATTTTGCTTCTGAGAGTAGTAGAGGGAAGACCTGGTTGATCCCCTTCCAAACAGCACTGTGGATGTTACGTTAATTTGTATTTTGAATCTGTGTACGAGGGTTGCATTTATGGCCAGGATTCTAAATGTGGACTATAGCCAGGTGACTCACAGGCTTGGAAAGTTTTAGCTAGGGAGTGGGTTGGAAAGGAGAAGAGAGAGAGAAAAAAAGAAGAACTTGGGCTCTGCTTTTGTATAAAATGTACGCATGCTTGCTAAAAATACCTCTCGCCTATTTCCTTAGAAATCAGCTTTAACATTTTTAAATTCTTGGACTGTCTCTTGCCTATGAGATGGGAAGCTAGATAAATTAGACAAATAAATAAACTCATTTAAACAGAGAGATGTTCTGTTGAGAATTATGATTATAATTTGGAGAGTTTGAGGGGAAGCAGGGATATATGAGCTCAAGTTTACCCTATCGGGGTATTCTCTGGATTTAGGCATTTCACCTGTATCCCCCAAGGAATGGAAGATGATGGTATTCTATTCATTTCTTATTTCACTTCATTTCTATGCTGTTTAGCAGATAACATGCATTGGCCCCAAATACACAGATCAACTACACAAAAGTATAAAAATTATAATGATCAAATCCCTTCCAAGCCACAATGTGAGTGCCTCAGTGCTGTTTCACCATTATCTTAGGCCAAAACTGCTTCAGTTCATCAGCCACTTCATGAAGTTTCAGATTGTTTGTCAGCCCCGAAACATTTATACCCTGAAGACAATTTAATAATTTCATTTAATAAATGCTATTTCAACTAAAATTGCTATGAACGACGGCAACACAACATTGGCTTCTTGGGTAGTCTCATCAACCCTTGGGAATCCATGTTGGCCGTTTTGGACAATCCTACCTTAAGAAAACCCAAGAAACTTTTATTTCTAGCTCATCAGCTATCCTGGGAATAAAACTTTAAACACTTAACTTTTTAATAAAACTTTCAGGCTTCAACCATTTTCAACTGAAAAAAAAAAAACTTTAAAAATAGTTGAATCCCTCTTAGCAGGGATTTTCTGCAGGAGAGTTTCTACAGATAAATTTCCAGGCTTTTTCAGCGGGAAGCCATGCTCTGAAATAAATATATTGGCACAGAACTGATAAAAGCTGGTAGGATGTATTTATACCCCATGTATCGCTTTGGTCAGAGGTTCCTGCTGCCTTTGAATAGTGTGCACAGAAATACAATCCTCCTGTCATTCAGTGAGTTTTTACGAGCATCTTTTTAAGATTCTGAAAGCTCTGCATTCGAACACGGCTCTCCTTTTCTTTTTATTTACCACACAAGCTCCCTCAACTCAATTCTTTACTGTACATGAAAGATGTTCAATAGTTTGGAAATTCATTAATAATTCTCTTTGGATTTTATTTCCCTTTTATATCATAAGAGAATCACACTCAGCAGACATCTTAGCAAAGAGACATTTTGAGGTTGCTAATTCCTTTACAACGCCAGAATGGAACTAGATTACTTGGATTACATTATCCCATCATCCCTGACCAGCATAGCCAAAGGTCAGGAAGCATAGATGTTGCTATTTGATAACATTTAGAAAACCTTTTGCGCTATAATAATTTTGAGTGAGCAGCAGAAAGGCCTGAGCATTTAATTCTTAATAACTCTAATGTATCATTCAAGTATACACTCCTTCACTGTAAGCACAAAAGTGAATTGCCACATTAAGAATTGCCACATTAAGATTAAATACTTAGAGAGAGACCAGAGATTTTTTTATTTGCATTTAGAACAGCTGTGTCCCCCATTATGTGCTATAATTATGACATATGCAAGTTTAAAATGGATGCATTACTTCCATTAAAAAAAATCACACTGGGAAAAGGAAGAACATACTCTTGCTTTCATGAATATCAAATGCAGATCACCATCTGTGCTATAAACTTCATGCCCATCTTCAAATAAACTGCTTAACTCTGCTCTTTTCTTTTCTCACCTAGTTCTCCTTTTAATGTTCAGTTTAGCTCTTCACCTCTTCAAGCCCATCATTGTCTTAACAATGATGGCTACACAGCATGCCCATGTAGTATTCTTGGCAGTGACTTTCCTTTCTTCTGTATGGGTTTTCCAACTTCCCAATCTATTCTATGGACCTGGTCTCTCGCATCCAAGTATTAAACAAGTCTTACTTCAGTTAGATGGGTTTTTTTTTGAAACTGAAGTGGCTAAGTGACATCATCACTTATTTAGTAGCTGAATGACATAACGTAAGACACATGTACCTTCCTTCTCCAATGCATTGCAACCTTCACAATAATTTGGAGAAGGAAAAGAAAAAACTCATAATCAGACAGACTAGACCAATGGTGGCGAACGTTTTACTTACAGAGTGCCAAAAACTACATGCTTTGCACATGCCATCTACACTTGTGTGTGGCTCCTCCATTTGCAAATGCACCATCTGCGCATGAATGCAACTTTTGACATGTGCGCTGCACGCAAGCACTCACACACACGAGCAATCGCATGTGCATGCGCAGGAGAGCTCCGAAGACCAGCTGGATTTCCTGCTACAATTGTGTGCATGCACAGTGGACAGCCAAAGACCAGCTGTGTCTCTGCAATCATGCATGCATGCATGAGCAATTGCATGTGCATGCTCAGCTGGAGGTAAG
>JAEANM010016292.1:0-13323 GCA_017656035.1 Myanophis thanlyinensis
AATAAATACTATACTAAAAAATATTACAGGGCAAAGAATAATGTCAACATAATGAAGGATTTTTCTAGGATGTCTCATTTTATAAGTGGCAAATATTGAAACATCCTTCTTCCATGACTTGGGACTTTGCCTCTTCTTAAAAAGTTTCATTAAGAGGTTATGTGACTGTGTATGAAACATATAGGGAACAAGGGGGAAAGTTCAATACACTCTGGAGAATGATGTATAATGAAGGCCTCTGAATTCCAGAGAAGAAAAGTTCACTCAAGACTAGCCTTGCTTCCATGTCTTGATCTACAATATCCAGATCACATCCTACATGATGGTTGCAATCCCTGTGCCTTATTACTTGCTCTTCATAAACCTTCCCATAAAAGAAGTCAAAGGTCATATTTTGGCATCTCTTTTTTTTGGTTTTCACTTAAAATCTGAAAGGCAAGATAGCTGAGATACTGGCCATTGGATTGTTCATTTTTAAGAGAGCTGAATTTCCTACAATTGATTCATGTTCCAAAGATATGTGTTATACAATAAATATTCCTTGATTTAAACTTTTGACAAACTTTCATCATATGTACTCTTTGTTTACTGATATAATTTGAGTGGAACTAGGTCTGTCCTTTTTTATAAAGGTGGTTGATAGAAAAAAATATCAAAACCAGGTGAGATTCTCAATGAAAATAAGCAAGACCCTTAGTTTGTTTTAATTCCTCTACTATAAAATGATGGCTGTTACAAAAATTACTGAAGTTAGGGTGTTTTTTCTTCTACTTTTTCATTTTTATCATCAACTATTTTCATTATAAATCAGTCTGTTAATTTATATTATGTGCTGTGCCATGATTTTCCAAAATGATGCTTTTCAGCTATATTAGAACTAAACTATCATGACAAAAATGAGAGTTGGTCTCCAAAATACCTGGAAGACATCTGATTGGGGAAAAGTGAAACTGAAGATAATTAATATAAATATTTGAACACTTATAATTATTTTATACTATGCATCTAAAAATAATTATTTTATACCATGTACATAAACCACTGTATTGTTACATTTCACATTCCATCAAAAGGAGCTAAATATTCACTTCATGGTGAACTTAAATGTCTGAGAGGACAGAGACAGCATTGCAGAAACAGTAGGAGCCAGATGGTATTTTCCTGGCTGGCCAAACTTCTCCAGATACAGGAAAGATCATGAGTTCACCCACTTGCACTCTGGATAGCTGCATTTTGTGAGTAAACTATACAAAGTGAGATTTCTGTAACTGATTTGATTGAAGGCAGTGGTGAAATTCAGCCAGGATGCACCGGTTCTGCCGTACCGATAGCAGCAACAAAGCTTGGCCCTACCCACCTGCTCCTACAATGTTTGGGCCCTCCCACCTGCCTTTGTTCTTTTCTTGCTTATATCCCTTTCATTTTTTTTAGTTTTTTACACACCTGGGTTGCACAAAACAGCTGTGCCCCCACAGCTTTCCCAATCAGCTGGGAAGCCTCCAGAATGGAAAGTTTGTAGTTTAAAGTGCCTCACGGCAGCGTGGTTTCCATGCGCCTGCGCACATCAAACCAATAGTGAAGCCGGTTCAATTGCACTACTGATTGAAGTAAATTAAATGGCTGGAAGTTGAACAATATCCACCAAGCTCACAACGTAGCATTGTAAACACAAAGTTCTTCAAGCCTCATTTCTTAATCACTTTTAGAAATTCCTTATTAGTTGCATTTCAACTATTTAAAAAAATTCAATTGACAAGTTTGATAAGCTGCATTGGGTGATTTTCCTTTAAGGAGTTTTAAAGATACGTTTAAAAACATAAAAAGAAATATTTTTTAACAAGTGGTGAAAGAGGGATTAGAACATTGATTTTAGAAAGTCATACGTGAATTGCGGTTCCAGAGGGAACTGAACTAAATTTTTGAAACTGATTGTGGGAATATTTCCTTGGAAAGTTGCTGTTGTGTTGAATTCTTGAAAGAAAGCATTATAGGATGGGATTTTGAATATTGGACATTAGAGGGAACCAGCAGGAATTAAAGATTAGAATTAAAGGATAAGAGCACATAATTTTGATTTATTAACACAGAATGGAATGAAATATTTTAACACCTGACTTATTCAAGGATATTTGTGACCAATAGTTCCAGAAATTAATTTTAAAAGTGTCTGTCATTATAGATAAATGCTTTAAAGAGATGTGAAAGAGGAACAGATTTCACCAGATGGGACTAGGACTAAGATGAAAGTGGATTAGAAAATGATAGGCTGCAAGAGTAATATGGGAAAAGATATTACATTGAATATACAAATGGAATTGGTATTTGTCTTAATAATTAAAAAGAACGTGCAACTGTCAAACCAAAATAATGTCTTGGATTACTTTCTAACATTGGATCTACTAAACAGGTGTGTTAAAGTTCTGAAGGATTTTGCAAGTCGGGACAAACAAAAATTTAAAAGAAAACTAGTTCTAGGACATTATATGGATTAAATATCAAGATTGTTAAAACTAAAAAGAAGGAATATAAAGTGGGTTTATTTGACTCAATTTAAAATAGATATATCATTATTTCAGGAATTTTTTTTTAAATATTTATACATTTTCTTTGGTATACATAGAACTTGATATTCACATTGACAATGCATTGTCTAAGTACAATCATTTTTGTATAATAGTGACATTTTAGTTGGGTAATGTATAGATGGTGTCCTCTCCTCTCCTCCACCCCACCCCACTCCAAGTCCATTTCCCTCTCCTGTTATTTCACTAAACTGTTAATGGACTTTTGCTGTCCAGAACTGAATGACGATTTTGTAAGGATCTAAGCAGTGGTGGAATTCAATTTTTTTTACTACCGGTTCTGTGGGTGTGACTTGGTGTGCATGGCTGGGGGGGGTCATGTGACTGGGTGGGCAGTTTCTGTAAGCAGGGCAATAAAGATTAGACTAGAAACAACACCAGAATTGTTTTTTCCTGTCTTCCTTACAGGATTCACCCTGAAAAGTGGAAAAAAACAAAAGGAGATTTCTTCTAACAGCAGGTTCTCTGAACTGCTTAGAAAATTTACTACCGGTTCTAGCAAACCTGCTAGAACCTGTTGAATTTCAGCTCTGGATCTAAGATCTAAGATAAGATATGGGATGGTAGTTTTTTTTTTGTTTTTGTTGTATTTTAAAAGAATTGTATTGTGAAAAGGTAATGTTGTTAAAATTGTTTATATTGGCTGTGATGAAGGGGGAAATCATTTCTTAATTTTATTTCTTAATGTTTTTATTTATCAAATTTACTTGCAACACTATCTTGCTGCTCAGATGACTCTAAGTGGCTTTATATACTTAATTTCTTTTCCTCTGGTAATTTTTTTCTATTTAGATGTTTATATTTTATTTTAATCTCTATTTTAGGATTTTTTTGGAGTTTGTATTAATTTACATCTATAATGTTTCATTAAATTATTATAAAAAGGAGCTAAGTATTAATTATTATCAAATCTTTCTAATTAATTTGATCTTATGTCAACAGGACAACCATTGCATTCTAAGTTTGTGTCTGACTTCTACATAGAGGAATATATATGAGAAATTGTGAGATAGGCAATCATATGACTTGAACAAACAAACAAATAAATATTTCTTAATAAAAGAAATTACTCCAGTAAGAATTCTGCTTTTTTTCAACCAAACAAGAGGCCCAACATGAGAGAACGCCTTTGATCTCTCTTGCTTTTAATATGACTGTTGAAATCTCTAGCTATTGACATTGTATGTCATCATTTCAGGTCTTACACCATTCCAAGGTGGGTCTGTTTCTTTTTAAACGCCTGAATTGAATGGAAAGAGTATTATCAATGGACTCTTTCAGTGTACTGCTCAATGTCCATGAACTCTCAGGAGAGCTTGGAATGTAACAATCATTTCCTTAGGGCTGAGTTATCAAAACTGAACCTATGTCTCATAAATTTAGCTGGATGCATCTTCCTCTTGAATGAAAGATTCCTCTCCCCTCCATTTGGTTACAAGTTTTAGTAGAAAAATAAGGTTGGACCTGATGCTGCTGATTCGTTAGACAGCTTTCTGCAACTCATAAGACAGAAACAAAATCAGGGCAGAGCAACTGAGAGAGCTGAGCTTTTAACTCTCGCTTAGATTTATCCATCATGACAGTTTCAGCTTAGCCCAGGCAGCAGGGAAGGTCTTTTCCCTCCTCTGTTGTACCTTAAGGTCAACAAAGGGCATCTGGAGCACCTCAGCTTGACTATGACCTTGTGAAAGATCTTGCAAAGAACATATGGAATACATTTTGGCTTCACAAGAACTAAATGAAAACACCAAGTGCAACAGGATCCAGGCAGCAGAGAAAGTCTGACCCCTGATTGGCCTATGACATGCCTGTTTCTTCTACCAAGGATTGAAGGAAATATTGTTTGTTTGGGTTGATAAGAAGAGATGCCTCTATTATTATTATATTTAAAGAACAGCATTTCAAAAACATCATTCTCTTCTAAGCTTTGAGAAATCACCCTGTGACATGCAGATATGGTGATTTGAGAATGCTGAAGTATCTTCCTTTGTATGGTTATTTGTTAGGACAGGGGTGTCAAACTCAAGACCTGAGGGCAGAATCAAGCTCTCAGGATGCTTAGATCTGGCCTGTGGGGCTGCCCTGGAAACAAAGAAGGACAAACCTGCATTGCTTCTACCAGCAAAAATGCAGCTTGGGAGGGCTGATGCAGCCGCCCCGAGCTCTTGTTTGCACTGGCAAAAGTTTGCAGGAGGCCATTGCAGCCAGAAACAGACCTCAGGAGCCCATTTGTGCTGTCAGAGCGCTCAGGCCACCACAGGTGTCCTCGACACAAGTGACATTGAACTGGCCACCCCCCTGCCCCACCCCCACACACACAAGGTCAAACACAACCCTGATGTGGCCCTCAATGAAATCGAGTTTGACACCCCTGTGTTAGGAGAAAAAAGAAATAGATGGTGGAAGCCTCGGGTTAAAAAAACCTTCATTGCAACAGACGATGTTTTCATTCTCTCGTGAGAACGCCTCATTTCTAGGCAAGTCTCTGAAGTAACAGGAGAACAGCAGTTTGCAGCTGTCCCTTCCCCCAAATCTGTCAGAAATGTTCATCTTCCAACACAAATGCAATTCCACTAAATGCTGGACAGGTCCAATCCCAAAGTATATCCAAACAGAACTTGCCACTTCCAGGAAATGTTTGGCACCTTTCACTTGCACTGGCAAAGCAATATGGAAATCATTTTTGAAGTTTTGAATCATACTCAAAATGTGGAATTTTTGGCTCAAAGGAATTGCCTCTCTCACAAACAAAAATAATAAGAAACATTTAATTTTTGCATAAATTGAATATTTCATCAACATTTTTGCAACATCCCTCAGTCTGAAATTCATTGATATTTTATTGGGTCTTTTTAAAAAAAAAAACCAGGGTATGCTCATTTTGCAATATGTTAAAATCATTTTAGCTAAACAATAGAAGAAAAACAAACTGTAATACTTGACTGAGTTCTCCAAGAAATGTGAAGTTACAGGACCTTCATGGCTCCAGAGTTCATTTCCTTTTGAAAAATATCATTTAGTACTTAAAGGTCTTGAGATCTTTGAGTTCATTAATAAATACAAAATTGAGCATAGATGGAAACAGATGAGAGTCCAACAGCAAACATTGCAGTCATACATTGGTTCTCTATTGTAGACAGTATCCCAAATTTTTCTACCACTCATTCTCATACTATCATCCCCCTTTTCATAGTTCGTTTCTGAAAAACATTGCACCACCTTCATTTTATTTGTTGGAGCGGTCGCATACACATTTCACTGCATTTTGTACCATGTATGACTGTGCATGTGATGAATAAAATTTGATTTGATATTCATCTTGGACTGTTTCACTGAATTCTTCATAACAGGATATATACCACTTGCAACATTTCCAACAATTGTCTACAAAAGAGTGAACTTTTGTCTTTCAAATGCAAATGGACTGCTGAATCTCACTCCTACTTAAGCTCACAGTCTTAACAACTGGATCCAAGCTGAGGTATCTTGACACCAACACCAGAAGGCATAGCCCGTAGTCTTACCTATGCCCACAGTTAGGAAGTCTTCTGTTCCCATCCCATGAGTGCATTTTGGGAGGAGAAGGAGAAAAAACATCTTGATGCTTACATCTTTGCTTTGCTTTCCCAAGCAAAGTCAAATACCAAAGATCAGAAAATGGGTAGAGCTTTACAGAGACAGATGGCTCCCTTCCTTTTGCTCAGTTTATGATTCTCCTGCAGTAACATCCTTCTGCCTGCTCCCCAGCAACTGATTTGCAGCATCCAGCAGGACTGTCAAAATAATGCCTTTGGATATTGATTTGCTCCCTCTGGAGTTAGTATTCGTTTATTTTAATTACAAAACTTGGCTATTGCCAAGTAAAATACCAGCCTCTAGTCTCCTTTTCTTAAAAAACAAAAATGCCTATGGTCTCCGCATTGATCCCATCAGCATTTTTTCTTTTTTAATGACCCTGACAAGTTGCTCCAATGCAGAGATGGAATCTGAGAAGGTACTAGAAGAGTGGGACAGATGAGTGGGATAGACACCAATTTTACCTTCTGGTTAATTCACATAGAGGAAAACACAGATAAAACTGACAGAGAATGCAAGATCCATTCGCAGAAGAGTTTAAGAAATAACAACAGAGAAAGCAAACAACAACTTGATCTGGGGGAAGGCGAGAAATTCTGTCAGGTTTTCATGATATTATGCCCTATAACAGTAGAGTTCCTGTTGCTCTTGTGGTGTTTCTTTCCTGATCTGACCCATTTTGATGCACCTGACCACATCAACCATGACATCTAGCTTGTGAATGAGCAATGTTTCCCCTTTGGCAGCCATTTTGTGAATATTCCTAAAACATTCTTTCAGATTTCTAATCATGCCTGTTGTCTCCCCAAACATGGCCTTTTCCTAGTGTACAATGTTCTGTGGTGAACACCAATTCTTGTGGTCAAGTGAGCCTTTCTTGTTAAGTTTACTGAAGTTTGTTTATTTGTTTAAGAAAATTTAAATGGTCTCCCAACTCACTCTCAGTGACTTCGAGCAGTTTATCTAGACAATCCTTCTCTAAAATGAAGATTACTCCCTATTCAGGCAGAAGACTGTTGTGAATAGATGCAGATCCTGAGCAAATAAATTAGAAGATCTAATGTCTGTCTAGGATTTTATTGAAACGATGCACTGGCAGCCTTATATAGTAACAGGGAGGAGAAGACAGGGAAGGCGGGGAATGGTTTGGCAGAATCTCTCTTCCTCAGGACCATGGAAAGTATGAAAATATGACATTTATATGACACATAATTCATTAACACCACATTTCCTTCTCTGTATTGGAAGTGTTTCCTGTTTAAATTAATGAGTCTTTGTGGTCACTTAAATGCTTCAGGTCGGATCCTCAAAGCTCCATTCAATAGCAGAGATGAGAGACCTTCTTTGTTTCTGAATCACGTTTGGAGGTCCAAAATATAAACACAAAACTGTGTTTTAAACCACTGTACAGTGATGTTTTTGAACTATTGCACAACTGTCCAAAGAATCACTCAGGACCTTATCTCATCAGATGGATTGATACATTTCATTCAAGAAAGTTAAAATGATCTGCTAAAATACAATTCCCAAAAGTTAGTTCATGACTTAACAGTATGTGATCTGGCTGTGGATTTTAAAGGACAAGAGAAAACATGGGGCAAAAAAAAAATCACATTGATAAGAGGAAATGGCAGGAAATGTTAAATGTTTAATGTACACTGAGAGCATATGCACCAAAGACAAATTCCTTGTGTGTCCAATCACACGTGGACAATAAAGGATTCTATTCTATTCTATTCTATTATATTCTAAAAGGGAAGCTTTCTCCCCTTAAGTCTCTCAGGATCTTAAAAATCTCTTCTGTTCCTTGAAGGCTGACTATCAACCATTCTTCCTGCACACCAAAGTGTGAAAAAGTTGTGCTCCCTCAGTTTAAAATGTCTACAGTGTGGGACAATATCAGTTCTACTTACCACTGAGTTGTGTTACACGTCATGAGAAAATCTGTCTACCTGCTCAAATGATAGCCTGTAGCTCACAACTACATTGCGCTATGTGCTTTGAAATCATAAGGTTAGGTAAATAAAGGGGAGGGGAGGAGAAAGGGAAGGGAGGGGAGGCAAGGAGAGGGGAGGGGAAGGGGAAAGGGAGGGAAGAGTAATGTCAAAAGAATCCTAAAGTGCAGACTATTGCCAAAATATAGGCTATGGGCAGATCATCTTTGTTCCTATAAGTGCATTTCTAAATGGCTGCTGGGATTTTCCTATTGGAATTTTTAAGTAACTGAGCATCAGGGTTTTTTTTAATTGAAATTCAAGGGGGTTTTTTTACATATCAAAATTAATATTATATTAGGAACAATAAAGTGTGGCACTTTGCGTTCTTTGCTCTCACAGCGCTATATTTAGTCCTTTATTACCTGTATTTTACTGTTGGTGGGGGATGAGTTGCACAAGAACAAAACACTCCAGCTTTATCAATGATCAATTAAAGGTATTAGAGGCATTAGAGATCCTGTTTTTAAAAAATCTTCCAAAACTTAGGAAAAAGAACTTTTCCATTTGCATTCTAGGAGCAAAGAGGCCCTTTGACCTCAAGCCTTTCATTTTCTTCTCTTCATTCTTCTTTGCTCGGGGAACATGATTTCCCCACAGAGTCTGCAGCTGATGATCTGACTGACATCTATGATTGCCCATGAACCCAACAGCTGCCTGAATAAATAAAGTGAAAATCATAAGAGTTGTGGATGGAGTCAAATACCAAAAGAGTCCTTTTCTCCTTTCCTTTGAATTCCTCAAGGATCCTCTAGGCCAGGGTTCCTCAACCTCAGCGACTTTAAGAGACAGGGACTTCAACTTCCAGAATTCCCTTAGCAGCTAGCATGGGTGGCAGTTGAAGTTCCCACCTCTGAAAGTTGCTGAGGTTCAAAAACGCGACTCTGGGCTGGTGAGAGAAAAAGATTGAGTTTCTGTGCCTTGAGTCTTGAGAAGCAAGAGTGTGTTTCATTAAGTCCTTGCACTACTTTAACAAACATTGTCAATTAAGCAACATTTTTAAAAGTTACCAAAGCAGGCTAGGGTGAGCTTATTAAAATGTTTTTCAAAGCTAGGAGTATAGCTAATAAAAAAAAATCCAAGAGTCCATTGGGTTGGGCATGGCTGAATACTGGGGCTCTCTACTTTGCAGATTTGCAAGGAAATGGGAGCATAAACTTTAGCTTTTGGCATTGCTCTGTATACATGCAGGATTGATCCATACGATCACACCCAAGTGTGATTTGTTACATGAAAAGGGCAATTTTGAGCTAAGATTGCCTAGCCACTGGCTAGAAAATTGGATAGCATTTGAACTATGATGGGGAAGAATGGCTTTGAACAATATACTACAGTCATAATCCAGTTTTCCCTTTTCAGACAGTTACTTTATGCTTTCAATAAGGAGAGAAAGAGAGAGAGATTATTATCCAATTATGGATCCTCCAGCCATCTTGTCTGATTAAGTTCTTAGCTAGTTCAGTCACAAAGATGGTAAACTACTGACTTTGGAGAGATGTTAACATTGTCTTCTACTGCCATCTACTGTTATATCGCTGAATTTAAAAATCATGAAAATCAAGCACATATTCAGTAAATGGGTTTTCAATGCAGCGTCCTATTGCAGGAAGAAACGAAGCAGTAAAACTTGGTTTCTTATGAGGAAAGCAAGAGAAACAGGTTTACGTTCTTGGGCTGAATATTCCACAATATATATTAACTATAAATGTAGGATGGGTCAGACACAACTTCGCAACTAACAACAACAATAAATGTAGGATAAATAAAAGCAGATCCAGATTATGCCATCCACAGTCCATGATCTTACCCAGGTGGTAAGATCATGACAAAATAGAAATTCAAACATGTATCTCCCTGGATTCAGCCAGGAGAGGCAATCTTGCTTCATGAAGCATGGACAACCCCTGGCCCATGGGCCATATGCGACTTCTCTCCCACAGTCTGAAATCCCCCTTTGAACTTCAGTGGCAAAATGGTCAGATTTTCTTGTGGGGTTTACTCTTCACCTTTGAAACTTGACCAAGGTTTTTGAAAGGAAATGACATCATTGCTAGAGGGGACCCAAATTTCTCCTCTTTTCTCTTTGTGTCTTCTATCTTGGGGTGGGGTGGGGGGACAGTTATGCTTTTTGACAAAGGAATACAGAATGGAGAACAGAATTGGAAAGGATCTCGGAGGTTTTCTAATCCAACTCCCTGCTCAACCAGGAGACCCTATACCAGGGGTGGGCAATTATGGCTCCTTCATGACTCCTGGACTTCAACTCCCAGAATTCCTGAGCCAGCCATGCTGGCTCAGGCATTCTGGGAGTTGAAGTCCATGAGTCATCAAGGAGCCATAATTGCCCACCCTTGCCCTGTACCATTCCAGACAAATGGTTGTCCAGTTGGAGCTGTCCATTTGGTCCCTCCCATTAAGTTCACCTTATCAATCACAAAATCTAGGTGTTTGGACTACATTGATGCAGTAGATGGAGACAATTCAAAGAAAACATTCTGTTGGGTGCAAGAAAGGATTTTACTGGCCCCACATTGCTCAGGGCTGGCAAACAAAAACTCTTAATGAGACACTTTCCCTCATACCACATCTATATTTTGTGTTAATAAACTTAATGTTCACAGTTGCTAAATATGGCTTAATTTTCAATTTCAAACCTTTTTTAAGTACATACATTTAAACCTTATCATGCAGTTTCCTTCTGAGTAAACCATGTTATCTAAAGCATAGAAAATTTTTAAAAAGATAAGCAAAAGGCATGAGAGAATAGGGATAAAAATGAAATACAGTTTAGCATAGTATGCATGAACGCCATTTATTATATCTTTCTTTTCTAGCCTTGCAAAACTTCCTTGCTTAAACTGTGTCCATCCACTGCTTCAAACACATCCTTTTCTTCTTGAAACTTCTCACCTTTTTCTTTCTGTGAATTTCATTACGCCCATCCGACCCTAACTTTCAAATTCTTTCTTTTCCTCTCAGCCTACTGATTTTTCCTCTGTTTGGGGTTTTTTATTCTCATCCCTTCTCACTATAAGAATAGATCACCATAATGTATGTCTTTATAATGGTCACTTGCTTTTATATTCAACCCACAATCAGCCCTCGTTCTTATATTTTTGCACCCACTTCTTCCCACTGTGTTCAATTTCCTTTTGTATTTTTCCTGACCTACCTAACTCTCACCTCTATATAATAAAATGATACGACATTCGTATCACAGATTTCTTGTCTTTCTTTTAATATAGTTATTCCTCACTGCAGGCTCCATGCTAACCACTGTCTTTCTATCAGCATTTGCATTCCTTGACATTTCTCCATGCATTCTCTCATCTTTAAATAAACATTCCAAGTTTTGTTTATTTGCTTTGTTTGGAGGGAAAGCATTTATATGTTCAACTTGCAATCAATCACTCTATTTTCCCTATCAAAGTCATTGTCCTAACAGGTTTTGGTATAATAAATAATGTGGTTCTGAAAAGTAATGTATTATACCATCTATTTAGCATTCACTACACTTCACCAACACTATACAACATCACCTGTTTATAAAAGCAACCAAACACCTACATCTACAATCAACACACACAACTACATCTTATCAACAACCAACACACTTCTAATATCAGCAAATGCATTCCTTATACATTTGTCCATTAAGCAACCAAGGGGATATTGCAATATCCCTAACAGCAGTTTTCTAGGCCAAATTCACCAGAAAATTTACCTTGTGCAAAATATTTTGTGCTTCGCTGGTAGTTACTGAATAATTGGGATCGATGTACTGATCAATTAATTCTAGGTATGTATACCATTCCATATGCAAATCTAACAGAAACTTATACATATGTATACATAAGGATCCAGGAATAGCCTTTCTAATTCTTTTCCTGTGTAGGATAAATGAAGAACCTCCTGGGAAAACCTGGAAAGGAAGAGGAAAGGCAAAGTGAATAACAAACAAAATGTTATTTTTAGTGGCCAGAGGAAAGGAGGTCCTGATATGCTTTGATAAACAATACAAGGAAGCTGCTGAGGACAAGAGAGAGCAGATGTCCTTTGTTGCTGACACACCTATGTGTGAAATCGAAGGTGCTCTGATATTCCCAGACTCCTACTTAAAGCTGAAGCAAAATCCTGGGATATATGCATATGTATGTGAGTTCATTTGAATCATACCATACAAAGTCAGGCACATTTTGCAATTGGTGGCAACTGTGTTCTGGAACACTGAAAGTTGCTCCATAAGAAAGAGAACCACAGCTGGAAAATCCAAGGTTTCAAGTGCCACTTCGAAGCAGAGAATTATGCAACTAGGGGATTGAAAAAATATGCTCTGCTTTTGTCAAATTGCTGTTGGGAAGGGATGCCTGGTTTTATTCAGTATCATGGCCAGATGTTTAAAAAAAGTTATATAAATTGGACTGCTTTCTTTCGACAGAGGGGGAGTGGGATTTGCAAATGGCTTTAGTTACATATGGAGCTTTATATTTGCCCAAGGCCTATACCCCCAAACCCTCAGAAATGTTTGTTTTTCCCGTTGACTGTTGAAGATTACGATATAGGCCAGCCAGTAGTTAACTTCAGTGGACACTAAACTTTGGGACTATAAATTGGCCAAACATTTGAGTGGCTCTGATTTGTCCAGCTTCCCCATAACCTGGGGCGCCTTCTGAGATGTTCGAGTTCAGAGATGATTTCTCCATCCAGAGTATCACAAGTGAATCCTATTTGTAAATTCACATGCGAAGTCTGGAAAGCTATGCAGACTTCACTATGGTGAAGATTCCGTAAGTGCAACATACTATACACAGGTATGAGTAAAAGTCTAAGTCAGAAAAAGATTCTTCAGGTTCAGGGTCAAGCAAAAAACTTGCCATCATGGTCTCTCATAAGAATTCAGAAACTGCTAAACATGCCTATGAATCCCCCTCCAAAATAGTGCTATAATTTTGCCCAAAGAAAAGACAAAATTTTAGCAGAATCTTATTGCTTTTGCACAAATACTTGTGAGATTTCAACATCCCATCTGACATCTTGAAGGGTTTCTTTTTTTATTTTCTTTGGTAGGCCCAGGATATCTCTTGATAGTCTAACTCAGGGATGGGCAATTATGGCTCCTTCATGACTCGTGGACTTCAACTCCCAGAATTCCTGAGCCAGCCATGCTGGCT